>JAOSBO010014696.1:0-12644 GCA_027563915.1 Erythroxylum rotundifolium
GAAATTGCACATCGGTGCTGATTTTCCCACCGAAGTTGACAAACATGCTATTTTTTTCCCCGAAGGTGCCTGCCCACAGTGTCCTGGGGCTGTTTCGGCCACCGAAAAAGCACCAAGGTGTTGATTTTCCCACTGAAGGTGGCTGACGTGGTATTTCTTCCCCCAAAGGTGCCTGCCTACCCTGCAAATGGAATGTTTCGGCTGCCGAAACTACACCAAGGTGCTGATTTTCCAACCGTAGGTGCCCACCGGGCTAGTTTTTCACCCGAAGGAGCCTGCCCATGCTGCCAAGGGACTGTTTCAGCCACCAAAATGGCACCAAGGTGCTGATTTTCCCACTTAAGGTGGCCAAATGGCTATTTTTCCCCCAAAGGTGCCTGTCCACCACGCCAAGGGACTGTTTCGGCCACCGAAACTACACCAAGGTGCTAATTTTCCCACCGAAGGTGCCCAATGTACTATTATTCCCACGAAGATGCCTGCCCATCCTGCCAAGAGACTGTTTCGGTCACCGAAACTGCACCAAGGTGCTTATTTTCCCACCGAAGTTGCCAAACGGGCTAATTTTTCCACCGAAGGTGCCTACCCACCGTGTCAAGGGACTATTTCGGCCACCAAAATTGCACCAAGGTGCTGATTTTCCCACTAAAGGTGCCCAACCAAGCTTTATTTTCCCTCGAAACGGCCTGCCCACCGTGCCAAGGGACTGTTTTGACCACCAAAACGGTACCAAGGTGCTGATTTTCCCACCAAAGTTGTCCAATGGGGTATTTTTTCCTCCGAAGGTGCCTGCCCACTGTGCCAAGGGACTGTTTTGGCCACCGAAATTACACCAAGATGCTGATTTTCCCAGCGAAGGTTCCCAACGGGCTATTTTTTCCGTCGAATGTGCCTGCCCATCTTGCCAAGAGACTGTTTCGATCACCGAAACTTCACCTAGGTGCTTATTTTTCGACCGAAGTTACCAAATAGGCTATTTTTTCCCCCGAAGGTGCCTTCCCACCATGCCAAGGGATTGTTTCGGACATCGAAACTGCACCAAGGTGCTGATTTTCCCAACGAAGGTGGCCAAACGGGATATATTTTCCCCCGAAGGTGCCTGCCCACCGTTCCAAGGGACTATTTTGGCCACCAAAAGGGCGCCAATGTGCTGATTTTGCCACAGAGGGGTGGCCAACGGGCTATTTTTTCCCCAAAGTTGACTACCCACCGTGTCAAGGGACTGTTTCGGCCACCAAAACAGTACCAAGATGCTAATTTTCCCTCCGAAGCTGTCCAATGGGCAAGTTTTTTCCCCGAAGGTGCTTGCCCACCATGCCAGGGGACTGTTTCAGCCACCGAAATAGCAACAAGTTGCTGATTTTCACACCGAACGTGCCCAACGAGTTAGTTTTTCCCCCGAAGGTGACTTACAGGCTGTTTTTTCCCCGAAGGTGCCTGGCCACCGTGTTAAGGGACTGTTTCGGCCACCGAAATAGCACTAGGGTGCTGATTTTCCCACCGAAGGCCTAGTTTTTACCCCAAAGGTGCCTGTCCACCGTGTTAAGGGATTGTTTCGGCCACCGAAATTGCACCAAGGTGCTGATTTTCCCACTGAAGGTGCCCAACGAGCAATTTTTCCCCCGAAGGTGCTCCTCCACTGTGCCAAGGGACTATTTCGGCCACCGACACTTCACCAAGGTGTTGATTTTCCAACCGAAGGTGCCCAATGGGCTATTTTTTCCTCCGAAGGTGCTTGCTCACTGTGCCAAGGGACTGTCTCAGCCACCGAAACTGCACCAAGGTGCTGATTTTTCAATTGACGGTGGCTAATGAGCTATTTTTTTCGCCAAAGGTGCTTGCCCACGCTGCAAAGGGACTGTTTCGACCACCGAAACTGTATCAAGGTGCTGATTTTCCCACTGAAGGTGGCCAACGGGCTATTTTTTCCCCCGAAGGTGCCTGCCCACGGTGCCAAGGGATTGTTTCGGCCACCAAAACTGCACCAAGATGCTGATTATCTAACCAAAGGTGCCCAACGGGCTAGTTTTTCCCCCGAAGGAGCCTGCCACCGTGCCGAGGGATGATTTTAGACACTGAAACTACACCAAGCTGCCGATTTTCCCACCGAAGGTGCCCAATGCGTTATTTTTTCTCCCAAAGATGCCTGCCCATCGGGCCAAGGGACTGTTTCGGCCTCCGAAATTGCTCCTAGGTGCTGATTTTCCCACCGAAGGTGGCCAAAAGGCTATTTTTTTCCCCGAAGGTGCCTGCCCATCATGTCATGGGGCTGTTTCGGCCACCGAAAAAGCCCCAAGGTGCTGATTTTCCCACTGAAGTGGCTAACGGGGTATTTTTTCCCCCAAAGGTGCCTACCCACCCTGCAATTGGATAGTTTCGGCCACAGAAACTGCACTAAGGTGCTAATTTTCCCACCGTAGGTGCCCACTGGGCTATTTTTTCACCCGAAGGAGCCTGCCCACGCTGGCAAGGGACGGTTTCGGCCACCAAAACAGTACCAAGATGCTGATTTTCCCACTGAAGGTGGCCAACGGACTATTTTTTCCCCCGAAGGTGCCTACCCACCGTGCCAAGGGACTGTTTCTGTTGTAAAATTTGCACCAAGATGCTGATTTTCCCACCGAATGTGCCCTCCAGGCCAGTTTTTACCCCGAAGGTGCCTGCCACCATGCCAAGGGACTGTTTCGGCCACCAAAACTGCACCAAGGTGCTGACTTTCCCACCGAAGGTGCCCAATCAGCTATTTTTTTCCTCAAAGCTGCCCGCCCACCGT
Organism: Erythroxylum rotundifolium; assembly: GCA_027563915.1. NCBI lineage: Eukaryota > Viridiplantae > Streptophyta > Magnoliopsida > Malpighiales > Erythroxylaceae > Erythroxylum > Erythroxylum rotundifolium. The sequence continues at coordinate 2,774 of JAOSBO010014696.1, forward strand.
GCCAAGGGACTGTTTCAGCCACCGAAGCTGAAACATGGTGTTGATTTTCCAACCAAAGGTGCCCAGCGAGTTAGTTTTTCCACCGAGGGTGCCTTCCCATCGTGCCAAGGGACTGTTTTGGCCACCGAAATGGCACCGAGGTGTTGATTTTCCCACCGATGGTGCCGAATGGGCAATTTTTTCCCCCGATGGTGTCGGCACACAGTGCCAAGGGACTGTTTCGGCCACCAAAACTGCGCCAAGTTGCTAATTTTCCCACCGAAGTTCCCCAACGGGCTACTTTTTCACCAGAAGGTGCCCACCCACCCTGCCCAGAGATTGTTTCGGCCATCGAAACGGCACCGAGCAGCTGATTTTCCCACCGAAGGTGCCTGCCCACCACGCTAAGGGATTGTTTAGACCACCGAAACTGCAACAAGATGTTGATTTACCCACTGAAGTTGCCCAACATTCTATTTTTTAATCGAAGGTGCCTGCGCACGCTTCTAATGGACTGTTTCGACCACCGAAACGGCACCAAGGTGTTGATTTTTCCACCGAAGGTGGCCAACAGGCTATATTTTCCGCCGAAGGTGCCTGCCCACTGTTCCAAGGGACTATTTTGGCCACCAAAACGGCACCAAGGAGTTAATTTTCCCACTGAAGGTGCGCAATGGGCTATTTTTTCCCCCGAAGGTGCCTGCCCATTGTGCCAAAGGACTGTTTCGGCCACCGAAACTGCACCAAGGTGTTAATTTTCCCACCGAAGGTGCCCAACGGCTTATTTTTTCACCCGAAGGTGCCTGCTCATGCAGCCAAGGGACTGTTTTGGCCACCGAAACAGCACCAAGGTGCTGATTTTTCCATTGAAGGTGGCCAACGGGCTATTTTTTCCCCTGAAGGTGCCTGCCCAACGGGCCAAGGCACTCTTTTGGCCATCAAAACTTCACGAAGATGCTGATTATCCCATCGAATGTGCCCAACGGGCTAGTTTTTCTGCCGAAGGAGCCTGCCCACCGTGCCAAGGGACTGTTTCGGCCACCCAAAAAACACCAAGCTGCTGATTTTCTCATCGAAGGTGCCCAACGGGTGATTTTTTCACCCGAAGCTGCCTGCCCACCATGCCAAGGAATGTTTTGGTCACCGAAACTGCACTAAGGTGCTGATTTTCCCACCGAAGGTGCCCAATGTGCTAGCTTTCACCCCGAAGGTGCCTGCCCACCGTGCCAAGGGACTGTTTCGTCCACCCAAATTGCACCAAGGTGCTGATTTTCCCACCGAACATACCCAACGGGCCAGTTTTCACCCAGAAGGTGCCTGCCCACTATGCCAAGGGACTGTTTCAGCCACCAAACCTGCACCAAGGTTCTGATTTGCCCACCTAAGGTTCCTAACGGGCTATTTTTTCTGTAGGAGGTGCCTGCCCACAGTGCCAAGGGACTGTTTCAGGCCCCAAAACTTCACCAAGATGTTGATTTTCGCACCGAAGGTGCCCAAAGGGTTATTTTTCTCTCAAAGGTGCCTTCCCGTCGTGCCAAGAGACTGTTTCGGCCATCGAAACTGCACCAAGATGCTAATTTTCCCACCGAAGGTGACGAAGGGGCAATTTTTTCCCCCGAAGGTGCCTACCCACCGTGCCAAGGGACTATTTTGGCCACCGAAACTGCACCAAGGTGCTAATTTTCCCACCGAAAGTGCCAAATGGGCTATTTTTTCGCAGGAAGGTGCTTGCCCATCGTGCCAAGGCACTATTTCGGCCACTGAAACGGTACCAAGGTGTTGATTTTTCCACCGAAGGTGGCCAATAGGATATTTTTTCTCCCGAAGATGCCTGAACACCGTGCCAACGGACTGTTTTGGCCACCTAAAAAGCGCCAAGGTGTTGATTTTCCCTCCGAAGGTGCCCAACGGACTAATTTTCCACCCGAAGGTGCCTGCCCACCTTGCCAAGGGACTGTTTCGGCCACCAAAACTGCACCAAGGTGTTGATTTTCCCACCGAAGGTGCCCAACTGGCTAGTTTTTCCCCGCAAGGTGCCTTCCAACCGTGCCCAATGAGATATTTTTCCCCAAGAAGGTGCCCACCCACTGTGCCAAGGGACTGTTTTTTCCCCCGAAGGTGCCTGCCTACCATGCCAAGGGACTGTTTGGGCCACCGAAAAAACACCCAGCTGCTTATTTTCCCTACGAAGTTGCCAAATGAGCTATTTTTTCCACCAAAGGTGCCATCCCACCGTGCCAAGGGACAGTTTTGGCCATCGAAAGGGTACCAAGGTGCTGATTTTCCCACCGAAGGTGCCCAATGGGCTATTTTTCCCTGAGAAGGTGCCTACCCACTGTGGCAAGGGACTGTTTTGGCCACCGAAACTTCTCCAAGGTGCTAATTTTCCCACCGAAAGTGCCAAACGGGCTATTTTTTCCCCCCGAAGGTGCCTGCCCACCATGCCAAGGAATTGTTTCGGCCACCAAAGAAACCCAGCTGCTTAATTTCCCACCGAAGGTGCCCCATGGGCTATTTTTCCCCTCAAAGGTACCTGCCCACCGTGCCAAGGGACTGTTTTGGACACCGAAATTGCACCAACTTGCTAATTTTCCAACCGAAGGTGCACCGACGAGCTATTTTTCCCCTGAAGGTGCCTACCCACTATACAAAGGGACTGTTTTGACCAACGAAATTGCAACAAGGTGCTAATTTTTCAACCGAAGGTGCCCATGGCACTATTTTTCCGGCCAAAGGTGCCTACAAACCTTGCCAAGGGACTGTTTCAGCCACCGAAACTGGACAAAGGTGTCGATTTTCCCACCTAAGGTGCCCAACGGGCTATTTTTTCCACCGAAGGTGCCTGCCCATCGTGCCAAGAGACTGTTTCAGTCACCAAAACTGCACCAAGTGCTTATTTTCAGACCGAAGTTGCCAAACGGGTTCGTTTTTCCCCCGATGGTGCCAACCCACTGTGCCAAGGGACTGTTTCGGCCACCGAAATTGCAAGAAGGTGCTGATTTTCCCACCGAAGGTGCACAACTAGCTAGTTTTTCCCCAAAAGGTGCCTTCCAATTGTGCCAAGGGTCTGTTTCAGCCACCAAAACAACACCAAGGTGCTGATTCTCCCACCGAAGGTACCTAACGGGCATTTTTTCCCCCGAAGGTGCCTGCCCATCGTGCCAAGGGACTGTTTCGGCCACCGAAACTGGAACAAGGTGCTAATTTTCCCATCGAACATTTCGAACGAGCTATTTTTTCCCCTGAAGGTGCCTACCCACCATGCCAAGGGATTGTTTCGGCCATCGAAACTGCCCAAACTTGCTGATTTTCCAACATAAGGTGCACTGACGGGCTATTTTTCCCCCCGAAGGTGCCTACCCACCGTGCTAAGGGACTGTTTCGGCAATCGAAACTACAACAAGGTGGTAATTTTTCACCGAAGGTGCCCAACGGACTATTTTTCCTGCCAAAGGTGCCTACCCAACATGTCAAGGGACTGTTTCGGCCACCGAAACTGCACCAAGGTGCTGATTTTCCCACCAAAGGTGCCCAGTGGGCTATTTCTCCCCTCGAAGGTGCCTACCCGCCGTGTCAAGGGACTGTTTCGGCCATAAAAACAACACCAAGGTACTGATTTTCCAGCCGAAGGTGTCCAACGACTATTTTTCCCCCTCACGGTGCCTACCCACCATGGCAAGGTGCCTACCCCCATGCCAAAGGTGCCTACCCCCCATGCCAAGGGACTGTTTCGGCCATCGAAACTGTACCAAGGTGCTGATTTTCCCACTGAAGGTGCCCAACGGGCTATTTTTCCCACTGAAGGTGCCTACCCATTGTGCCAAGGGACTGTGCCAAGGGACTGCTCCAAGGTACTGTTCCAAGGGACTGTGCCAAGGGACTGTTCCAAGGGACTATTCCAAGGGACCATTCCAAGGGACTGTTTCGGCCACCGAAATTGCACATTGGTGCTAATTTCCTATCGAAGGTGCCCAACAGGCTATTTTTCCCCCCATCGTGCGAAGTGACTATTCCGGTCACTGAAACTGCACCAATTGTTGATTTTCCCACCGAAGGTGCCAAACGGGTTATTTTTTCCCCCGAAGGTGCCTACCCACCGTGTCAAGGGACTGTTTCGGCTGCGAAAACTGCACCAAGATGCTGATTTTCCCACCGAAGGTGCCCTATGGGCCAATTTTTACCCCGAACGTGCCTGCCATTGTGCCAAGGGATTGTTTCGGCCACCAAAACTGCAACAACGTGCTGATTTTCCCACTGAAGGTGCCCAACCAGCTATTTTTTTCCCCGAAGCTGCCCGCCCACCGTGTCAAGGGACTGTTTCGGCCACTGAAGCTACAACAAGGTGCTGATTTTCCCACCAAAGGTGCCCAGCGAGTTAGTTTTTTCTGGAGGTGCCTTCCCATCGTGCCAAGGGACTGTTTTGGCCACCGAAATGACACCAAGGTGCTGATTTTCTCACTGATGGTTCCCAATGGGCTATTTTTTCCCCCGATGGTGCCTGCACACCGTGCCAAGGGACTGTTTCGGCCACCAAAACTGCACCAAGGTGCTGATTTTCCCACCGAAGTTGCCCAACGGGCTACTTTTTCACTCGAAGGTGCCTGCCCATGCTACCCAGGGACTGCTTCGACCACCGAAATGATACCAAGGAGCTGATTGTCCTGCCGAAGGTGGCTAACAAGCTATTTTTTTCCCGGAAGGTGCCTGCCCACCACGCCAAGGGACTGTTTTGACCACCGAAACTGCACAAAGATGTTGATTTACCCTCCGAAGTTGCCCAACGGACTATCTTTTCACAAGAAGGTGCCTACCCATGCTTCCAAGGGACTGTTTCAGCCACCGAAAGGGTACCAAGGTGCTGATTTTCCCCCGAAGGTGCCTGCCCACCATTCCAAGGGACTGTTTTGGCCACCAAAATGGCACCAAGGTGTTGATTTTCCAACTGAAGGTGCCCAATGGGCAATTTTTTCCCCCGAAGGTGCCTACCCACTTTGCCCCCCCCAAGGTGCCTGCCCACCATGCCAAGACACTATTTCTGCCACCGAAAAAACACCCAGCTGCTTATTTTCCCACCGAAGTTACCAAACGAGCTATTTTTTCCACCGAAGGTGCCTTCCCACTGTGCCAAGGGACTGTTTTGGCCACCGAAAGGGCACCAACGTGCTGATTTTTACACCGAAGGAGCCCAATGGGCTATTTTTTTCCCCAGAAGGTGCCTATCCACCATGCCAAGGGACTGTTTCGGCCACCGAAACTGCTCCAAGGTGCTAATTTTCCCACCAAAAGTACCAAACGGGCTATTTTTCCCCCCGAAGGTGCTTGCCCACCATGAGAAGGAACTGTTTTGGCCATTGAAAAAACACCTAGCTGCTTATTTTCCCACCAAAGGTGCCCAACGGGCTATTTTTCCCCTTGAAGGTATCTAACCATCGTGCCAAGGAACTGTTTCGAACACCGAAACTGCCCCAACTTGCTGATTTTCCAATCGAAGTTGCATCGATGGGCTATTTTTCCCCACGAAGGTGCATACCCACCGTACCAAGGGACTGTTTCGGCCATCGAAACTGCAAAAAGGTGCTAATTTTTCAACTGAAGGTGCCCAAAGGACTATTTTTCCCACCAAAGGTGCCTACCCACCATGCCAAGAGACTGTTTCAGCCACCGAAATTGGACAAAGGTGTCGATTTTCCCACCTAAGGTGCCCAACGGGCTATTTTTTCCACCAAAGGTGCCTGCCCATCGTGCCAAGAGATTGTTTCGGTCACCGAAATTGCACCAAGGTGCTGATCTTCCCAGCAAAGGTGCCCAATTGGCTAGTTTTTCCCCCAAAGGTGCCTTCCCACCTTTCCAAGAGACTGTTTCGACCACCGAAACTGCACGAAGGTGCTGATTTTCGAACCCAAGGTGCACAACTAGCTAGTTTTTCCCCAAAAGGTGCCTTCCCATCGTGCCAAGGGACTGTTTCAGCCACCAAAACAGCACCAAGTTGCTGATTCTCCCACCGAAGATGCATAACGGGCATTTTTTCCCCCGAAGGCGCCTGCCCATTGCTCCAAGGGATTGTTTCGGCCACCGAAACTGCACCAAGGTGCTGATTTTCCCACCGAAGAAGGCCAAATGGGATATTTTTTCCCCCGAAGGTGCCTGCCATCGTGCCAAGGGATTGTTTTGGCCATCGAAACAGCACTAAGGTGCTAATTTTCTCATCGAACCTGCCGAACGGGCTATTTTTTTCCCCGAAGGTGCCTCCCGTCGTGCCAGGGGACTATTTCGACCACCAAAACTGCCTCAACTTGCTGATTTTCCAACATAAGGTGCACCGACGGGCTATTTTGCCCCCCGAACGCACCTACCCACCCTGCCAAGGGACTGTTTCGGCCATTGAAACTACAACGACGTGATAATTTTCCACCGAAGGTGCCCAACGGACTATTTTTCCCGCCAAAGGGGCCTACCCACCATGCCAAGAGACTGTTTTTTCAACCGAAACTGCACTAAGGTGCTGATTTTCCAGCAGAAGGTGTCCAACGACTATTTTTCCCCCCGAAGGTGGCTACCCACCGTGCTAAGGGACTGTTTCGGCCCTCGAAACTGCAACAAGGTGCTAATTTTTCACTGAAGGTTCCCAACAGACTATTTTTCCCACCAAAGGTGCCTACCAACCATGCGAAGGGACTGTTTCGGCCCTCGAAATTGTACCATGGTGCTGATTTTCCCACTGAAGGTGACCAACGGGCTATTTTTCCCACCGAAGGTGCCTACCCACTATGCCAAGGGACTGTTCCAAGGGACTGTGCCAAGGGGCTGTTCCAAGGGACTATTCCAAGGGACCGTTCCAAGGGACTGTTTCGGCCACCGAAATTGCACCTTGGTGTCGATTTTCCCATCGAAGGTGCCCAACGGGCTATTTTTCCTCCCAAAGGTGCCTACCCATCTTGCGAAGCGACTGTTCCGCTCACCGAAACTGCACCAAGTTCGGATTTTCCCATTGAAGGTGCCAAACGGGCTATTTTTTCCCCCGAAGGTGCCTGCCTACCATGCCAAGGGACTGTTTCGTCTGCCAAAACTGCACCAAGATGCTGATTTACTTACCGAAGGTGTCGTACGGGCAAGTTTTTGCCCCGAAGGTACCCGCCATCGAGCGAAGGGACTGTTTCTATCACCAAAACTGCACCAAGGTTCTGATTTTCACATTGAAGGTGCCCAACCAGTTATTTTTTGCCCCGAAGCTGCCCGCACACCATGCTAAGGGACTGTTTCGGCCATCAAAGCTGCAACAATGTTCTGATTTTCCCACCAAAGGTGCCCAACGAGTTAGTTTTTCCCCTGAAGGTTCCTTCCCATCGTGCCAAGGGACTGTTTTGGACACCGAAATGGCACCAAGGTGCTGATTTTCCCACCGACGGTGCCTAATGGGCTAGTTTTTCTCCCGATGGTGTCCAATGGGCTATTTTTTCCCCTGATGGTGCCTGCACATCGTGCCAAGGGACTGTTTCGGTTACTGAAACTTTACCAAGGTGCTGATTTTCCCACCGAAGTTGCCCAACGGGCTGCTTTTTTACCCAAAGATGCCTGCCCACATTGCCTAGGGACTGTTTTAGCCACCGAAACGGCACCAAGGAGTTGATTTTCCCACCAAAGGTGGCAAACAAGCTATTTTTTCCCCGAAGATGCCTGCCCACCGCACCAAGGGACTGTTTCGACCACCGAAACTGCACCAAGACGCTGATTTACCCACCGAAGTTGCCCAACGGGCTATTTTTTCACACGAAGGTGCTTGCCCACGCTTCCAAGGCACTATTTCGGCCACCGAAATGACACCAAGGTGCTGATTTTCCCACCGAAGGTGGCCAACGGGCTATATTTTCCCCCGAAGGTGCCTGTCTACCGTTCTAAGGGACTATTTTGGCCACCAAAATGGCACCAAGGTGCTAATTTTCCGACTGAAGGTGCCCAATGGGCTATTTCTTCCCCGAAGGTGCCTGCCCATGCTGCCAAGGGACTGTTTCGGCCACCGAAACAGCACCAAGGTGCTGATTTTTCTACCGAAGATGGCCAACGGGCTATTTTTTCCCCCAAAGGTGCCTGCCCAACTGGCCAAGGGACTGTTTCGGCCACAAAAATTTCACTAAGATGCTGATTATCCCATTGAATGTGCCTAACGGGCTAGTTTTTCCGCCGAAGGAGCCTGCCCACTGTGCCAAGGGATTGTTTCGACCACCCAAAAAACACCAAGCTGCTGATTTTCTCACCGAAGTTGCCCATCGGGCTATTTTTTCACTCGAAGCTGCCTACGAACCTTGCCATGGGACTATTTCGGCCACCGAAATTGCACTAAGGTCCTGACTTTCCCGCTGAAGGTGCCTGGCCACCGTGCCAAGGGACTGTTTCGGCCGCCGAAACTGCACTACGGTGCTGATTTTCCCACCGAAGGTGCCCAACGGGCCAGTTTTTACCCCGAAGGTGCATGCCCACAGTGCCAAGGGACTGTTTTGGCGACCTAACCTGCACCAAGGTGTTGATTTGCCCACCTAAGGTTCCCAACGGGCTGTTTTTTCCGTAGGAGATGACTGCCCACAATGCCTAGGGACTGTTTCAGCCACTAAAAGTTCACCATGATGTTGATTTTACCACCGAAGGTGCCCAAAGGGCTATTTTTCTCCCAAAGGTGCCTTCCCATCGTGCCAAGAGATTGTTTCGGCCACCGAAACTGCACCAAGGTGCTAATTTTCCCACCGAAGGTGCCCAACAGGCAATTTTTTCCCATGAAGGTGCCTACCCACCGTGCCAAGGGGCTGTTTCGGCCACCAAAACTGCACCAAGGTGTTGATTTTCCCACTGAAAGTGCCAAAAGTGTTTTTTTTGCCAGGAAGGTGCTTGCCCACCTTGCCAAGGCACTGTTTTGGCCACCGAAACGGCACCAAGGTGTTGATTTTGCCACCGCAGGTGGCCAACTGGCTATTTTTCCCCAAAAGGTGCCTGCACACCGTGCCAACGGACTATTTTGGCCACCTAAAAAGGTCCAAGGTGCTGATTCTCCCACCGAAGGTGCCCAACGGGCTAATTTACCACCCGAAGGTGCCTGCCCACCTTGCCAAGGGAGTGTTTCGGCCACCGAAACTGCACCAAGGTGCTGATTTTCCAATCGAAGGTGCCCAACTGGCTAATTTCTCTCCACAAGGCGCCTTCCAACCGTGGCAAGGGACGGTTTCGGCCACCGAAACTTCACCAAGATGTTGATTTTCCCACCGAAAGTGCCAAACGTGTTATTTTTTGCCAGGAAGGTGCTTGCCCACCGTGCCAAGAAATGTTTCAGCCACCGAAACGACACCAAGGTGCTGATTTTGCCACCGAAGGTGGCCAACTGGCTATTTTTCCCCCGAAGGTGCCTGCACACCCTGCCAACGGACTGTTTTGGCCGCCTAAAAAGGTCCAAGGAGCTGATTCTCCCACCGAAGGTGCCCAACGGGCTAATTTACCGCCTGAAGGTGCCTGCTCACCTTGCCAAGGGAGTGTTTCGGCCACTGAAACTGCACCAATGTGCTGATTTTCCCACTGAAGGTGCCCAACTGGCTAGTTTTTCTCAACAAGGTACCTTCCAACCGTGCCAAGGGACGGTTTCGGCCACCAAAATTGCACCAAGATACTAATTTTCCCACCAAAGGTTCCCAATGAGCGATTTTTCCCCCAGAAGGTGCCTACCCATCGTGCCAAGTGACTGTTTTGGCCACCAAAATTGCACCAAGGTGCTAATTTTCCCACCAAAAGTGTCAAAACGGGCTATTTTTTCCCCCGAAGGTGCCTGCCCACCATGCCAAGGGACTGTTTCAGCCACCGAAAAAACACCCAGCTGCTTATTTTCCCACCGAAGTTGCCCAACGAGCTATATTTT
>JAOSBO010014705.1:0-12642 GCA_027563915.1 Erythroxylum rotundifolium
ATTTTAAAAATTAATAGTACCTTGAAATGTTTAATTATACCTAATAATATCATATATTTAAATACCTAAAAAGAGTCATATACACTCACATGTTTTATCCAATGACAAAACGTCGTTAAGTGGATGAATGTCCAAAGCAACTTTGCAATTCATATGTGAAGACGGCTGAATCGACGAACCATAAGTTATAAGTTTGATCGTTATCAAAATTTACCTACGAACGACGCCATGCTATTGGACGAAGGCCCATCACCAATGACAAGACTGACCTTTCTGGATCCTGATGTCACTGCGGATAATACTGCGAGTACAGGCCTACTACCTTAGAATACTTTGGGCCCTTGAGTGGCACTAGTCTCTGCTTTAATAGAAAGTTGCAATTTGGTCCAATACTCGAAGCTAGTCGTTTGTGTAATGGGATTCTCTCTTGGAACCATGTGATGTATGTAGGAAGTAAGAAGTTACGTACTATCGTTAAACGACTTGTATGAGATTCTAATATTTGTAAAACGGTGATCACAACTCTCTTTAATTTCCCTCTACTTCCCAAGTTCACAGAAATTGCTGCAATTTCTGATTTAGGTGGTCTTATGGTCTACCATGTCTTCTTCTTCGCTTCTTCACTTTCCCTTCACAGTACAAAACGATCCCTACAAAATAGAGAAGAGAATGTAAAGAAACATAAGTGAGGGAAGAAGTCAGTCCAGAGTCGAAAGCTTGATGTAGAAGAACAAAAACGTTAGGGGTCTTTTATTTTGCTTGGGAAGTAGAAGGGGAAAAGAAGGACAGATGGTCCCCGAGTGGTCGGGTCCAGGCAACTCCCAGTGTCGGGTGTCCCAGTGTTTGACAAGATTTAGTTTGCATGTGCTCTTGATTAGTTTTATGGGCTCCCACAGTCTTTATTACAATACCCATAAAATATCGCGTCTCTCTCTCTCTCGAAGACCTTCTCGATTCCTTTATGATTTGTCTCTAGATCAGGAGTGAAGCTCTGAACTTGCGCTTATTAAATAAACCGTTGAGCCCATTTCTCCATTTAAACCAAACTCTTTGGTGGGAAGGGGGAAAAAAAAAAAGGAAGAAAATTTTTATGAGATAGGGGGTATAGAGGGGCAAGGAGAGGATTGATTTTGAGTTGAAGTTTGGTTGATTGGTCTCTTACTCTGTTTCCCTTTCTGGGGGAGATTCTTCTCTTCTCCCCGTGTATTTGAAAGTAACCTTTTTGGGGTTTGAGCTTTGTTTCTTAGCTTTCCTTGGTCTCAGGACTCTCAGCTTTCACCTTCTCTCTCTATACCCACGTGGGGTTCCTTTACTTTTGCCTTAAAAAGGACTTGTGAACATTAAAATCTCTGAGTTTTGATCACCGGGCCTGATTCTTGAGATGTGGTTAGTAGCAGGACACTGCACAGAGCATGTCTTGTTTTACTTCTCTGCTTGTTTGTCAGCTTATCCACTCAACACTGTAAATAAGCCCTTCAATACTTTGTGAGTGAGCTTATGATTTGTGTTTCTATTGGGGTTGTGTAGAAAAGGTCGTCGTATAGTGCAGATGCTAAATTCTGTCCTTTGAAAATATGGAATCTGGGAGTGGATTTTACTCAGTTGATGAGTTTAGATTAGATGCCAGATGGTTAGTTGATCCCAAACTTCTTTTCGTTGGCCCGCAGATTGGTGAGGGAGCTCATGCCAAAGTGTACGAGGGCAAGTAAGTTTATTCCCTTATCAGGACTTTCGCTTCATCTTCTTGTTTTGCACATCAAAACCTTAAATCTACGCTTCTGCCATTGTAATCTGTTGTCAGAACACCTCTGCTTGCTTGCTTGTGGGCCGTTTTTGGTGTGTGAATTAAGCTCGTCTATGATGTAGGTTAATTTTCTTTATAATTTAAGAGCTTAGGGGAAATGATCCAGACGGGAAGAAGTTCAAACAGAAGAAAAATAGGGAAAGACTAAAAAGTGAGAGAGGGGAGAAAAATCTTGGAAGGAAATTCTTACTGTTATCCAAATTGATAACAAATTGATGCAAAGAATTTTCCTTGATACTTTTTGCGATTGCTTATGTTACTCTATCTTAATCAACTTGGTTGGATTCCTTGGCAGATATAAGAACCAGACCGTCGCCATTAAAATTGTTCATAAGGTAGAGACCCTGGAGGAGATCGCTAAGAGAGAAGCACGATTTGCTAGGGAAGTTGCAATGTTGTCTAGGGTCCAACATAAGAACTTAGTGAAGGTTGAGCTCTCGGATGTTATTATAAGTTTGCTTCATTAGACGTAATATAAGTTGCAGGCTATAAAAAGTTTTCAGTAAATAATAAATGATTGATACTAAAACTGGGTGTTGGAAATTTGTGTGTCAACAGTTCATTGGTGCCTGCAGAGAGCCAGAGATGGTTATAGTCACCGAACTTTTACTGGGAGGGACCCTGCGGAAATACCTATTCAGTATGCGGCCAAGGTGCTTGGACAAACATGTAGCTATTGGTTTTGCACTTGATATTGCTCGAGCCATGGAATGCTTGCACTCTCATGGGATTATCCATCGTGACCTGAAACCTGGTAATATTTTTATCACCCTACCAATTAATAGAGAACTCACTGTGTACAAAGTTTAAGCCAGTATTTTGACAAGGTCGTTTGCTAACTAATGTTCCAAGAGGTCATTCACTAACTCTATGTCCAATGGGACCTTTTTGAACATTAACGTCATCCGCTAATGATGCCTGCTGATTAGTGACATCATACAAATTTTCTGGCCTTTCACTTATAATGCATTGTAGCTAATTTAGCATGGTAAATTGTGTATGAAAGCTTCTTTGTGACTGCTTAAGATTTGACAATGCTGCTTTCACCTTATTGAGGAGTCATGAACTCATTGATACGATAATTTTCTTAAATTCCGTTGTCACTACAAGTTTGTCTTAAAAGGCTTATTGAACTGATTAGCACGTACAGATATTCCTTATGCCAAAAATAAGAAATGAAATCTTCCATCTTATGGCTATTTCAGTTTTGAGAGAATTTGACAATTCCCTTCCCATGATCCTCAGAAGCAATTGGTATCATTAGGTAGTATAAATGTTATGTCAGCCAAATGGTGCTTGTGTCCGAGTAGAGTGAGGTCATATGGCTTGAAAAGAGGGTTATCCCTTTATTTTTATATGTTTCCTGGTTAGGATGGGACTTCAAATTTGTTAAAACGCTCACAATTTGAGTTACTTTTTTACTTTTCAGAGAACTTGCTCTTGACTGAGGATCACAAAACTGTGAAACTAGCTGATTTTGGACTAGCAAGAGAAGAGTCATTGACAGAAATGATGACTGCTGAAACAGGAACATATCGTTGGATGGCTCCCGAGGTACTGAGCTAAAGGAAGGCGAATGGATGCTTTTGTTTATTTGAAAAAAAATGGATTTTTTATAGTTTACCTTCTCTCTTAAGTGCTTCCCCTTATACTCGTTACTTTCTTTGCAGTTATATAGCACTGTGACCTTAAGGCAGGGAGAGAAAAAGCACTACAATCATAAGGTGGATGCTTATAGCTTTGCAATTGTTTTGTGGGAGCTTTTACACAACAAGTTACCCTTTGAAGGCATGTCAAATCTTCAGGCTGCATATGCAGCTGCCTTTAAGGTAGTGACATCTGGTCTATTCACTCAAAAATTATGTTGTGCCAACTAAAATTTTGATTAAATTCTCCCTGAAAACTTTGAAGACTTGTAACTACGATGATGTATATCAACTTTTCAGAACGTGAGACCTAGTGCTGAAAACTTGCCGGAAGAATTGGCCATCATTCTGACTTCATGCTGGACAGAAGATGCAAATGCTCGGCCTAATTTCACTCAAATAATTCACATGATACTGAATTATCTATCCACCATTGCTCCTCCTGAACCAGCTATTCCTCCACGTCTTTTGACATCAGAGAACACCATCTTGCCACCAGAATCTCCGGGTACAAGTTCCTTAATGACAGTGCGTGATGACTGTGGGGAAACCTCCAAAGCAGAGATGGAAAACAAGCCAAAAAGTTTCTTCTTCTGCTTCAACCAATGTTATTAAACCACCCTACTTGTAAAGGAAAATGACAACCTTGGTGTGCTTCCCAGGGATAAGAGGCCGGAGATAGCTCACTCGGAAACAGGCTCTTATCCCAGGAACACATTTTGACGACATTTTTTGATCAATAAAATTCGTCTTTTTGGTGTCCATACAAGCTTGTGAACACTTCCTGTTGGTACTCGCCAGGTAGCGCCCCTTGCACCAAAATTATAAGGGATCCTGGAGCAACGCTATAACATATCCGTCCACCAAAAGTTTCATGATGCGCGTAGATTTGGTTTAAAGGACATGAACTATCGTTTGTGAGAAAAAAAATAGTTAGAAAGAAACATCTCTGAAGGTGATGTTTAACTGTTCCTAAGACAAGGAGAGATTTCATGGCAATCTGATTACTGGCCTTGCAATTCAACGTCAATTTTTCGGTAGGAGGGAAACATAACCCCAGTGCATTAATTCCCGGGAGAAGCAACTTTGGATACATTCATTCTGAAAGAGTTTCTCTGAAACTGAGAGACAACGTGGAAGAAAAAGAGAGAGAGAGAGGGATAAAAGACATTTTTTGTTTAAAGAAGGCTCTGCATCGAAACAATTCGACTCCGGAGCACACTTGAATAATTCAGGGATTAGTTTTGCTGGCGTAAATCATCTGTTCTTATTATTTAGTTCTATTTTATTTTATGAGCATCTAGGACTTATATTTAACAAATGGGACTAAAAAATGAATGAATATATTACTCATAAACAGGATAAGAACAAAATTAATAGAATAAGAACTAAAGAAATAGTAACATGTTATCTGAGTCCGACTTAATAATGGTTCATCCCCCAGCCAACAGGGAGAGTCATGAACTAGTGGTCCCATCAGACAGGCGCTGATGAAATTCCGACTTTTACTGTTAATTTGCTTGTAACGTATCTCGAGGCAATAGAATATCCTTTATTCCATTATTGATGGGCTCTACTTGTGATTGAAACCGAATAAACTACGCTTTTTGGAAATGTCAATAAGCTGAATGCTTGTAGAAAAACATCCTAAAGCACACGGCAGATGAAATAATAAGAACGACTATGCTTGTGTATGATGGAAATTGATCGAAACCAAGTGAAATTAACAGAACTGGCAAAACGGAATAGACCTTTCTTTACATTATACATAGCCTTGAATCTGGCCGCAATGTTACCAATAGTCGTTGCAGGAACAGCATCCCTCTTTGATGTGGTGAAAACGATTCCTATCACGAAGTACAATTTCTCTATCATATACCCTTGATATTATTTTTGCCGCATTATGGCAATCTGTACAAACTCTAAGATTCTTGGAAATTCTAATTGTGGTTCCAGGAGGAGTTTTAGAAAGACCAAATGCTATAGCGAGCTTCTCGCTGTGATGTGACACTGCAGATTCCCTGTCCTCCTCCTCTGCGTCGAATCTGGCATCTGATATATTGGGCACATAGCCAGCTGCCTTGATTCGTCGAATCATGTCTTCAGTTGCGTTATAAATTGCCTTATACGGATGTACCTTAGCTTCAGCTAAAAATTCATAAATCTGTCCTTCCAATTCAATCAAACTACAGCCAGGCATTTTCTTGATTCCTCTCTCTTTCATCTCACTTCTCGTTCTCATGGCGTCCGACAACCTCCCAACTGATGCATAAATGTTAGACAAGAGTATGTAATCCCCACTATGCATGGGCTCTAGTTCAACCAGGTGCTTCACTGATTCTTCTGCTATCTCAACAGTCTTATGCACCTTGCATGAAGCCAACAATGTTCTCCAAGTCACAGCACTGGGTTGGATGGGCATTCCCTTTACAAAACGATAAGCCTCTTCAATCAACCCGGCCCTACCAAGAATGTCTACCATGCACCCATAGTGTTCCAAACTTGGCTCAATACCAAAGTCTCGACTCATGCTGATAAAGAATTCGCGACCCTCATTGACTAGACCTGCATGACTGCAGGCAGAAAGAACCCCAATAAAAGTCACATTGTTCGGTTCGATGCCGCTTTCCCTCATTTTCTGATAGAACTCAAGTGCCTTCCTTCCTTGTCCATTATTAGCAAAACCTTGAATCAGTGCTGTCCATGAGTACACGTTTTTCTGAGGCATATTTTGGAAGACTTCAGTCGCACCATCCATTAATCCACATTTTCCATAGAAGTCTATAAGTGCAGTTCCAAGAGTTAGGGTAATCTTAATCTTCTTCCTCTCAATATACACATGAACCCATTTACCAGTCTCCAAAGCTCCAAGTACAGCACAACAAGAAAGCACACTGACCATAGTAACCTCATTAGCATCTACATTTGCCCTTTGCATCTCATTAAAAAGATCAAGTGCATCTTTACATCTCCTTGACTGAGTATAACCAGAGATCATTGCACTCCAAGTAATGACATTCTTCCGATCCAGTCCATCAAACAAGTTTCGTGCTTTATCCATCTCACCGCATTTTGAATACATGTCAACAAGAGCAGTGATTAAGATACTATTCCCTTCCGGACCATTTTTCCTTACAAACTCATGAATCCACTCTCCCAGCTCTACGTCACCCAATCTACCACAAGCCGGCAAAACACTGAGCAATGTTATATAGTTAAATCCAACATCCAATTCCCTCATTTCAAAGAATAACCTAATGACATCCTCATAGTACCCGTTCTTAACATACCCCGACAACATTGAATTCCAAGTAAAAATATCCCTTTCACACATTCCATCAAACAGTTTCCTGGCAAGATTAATGTCACCGCAATTTCCATACATGTGGATAAGAGTGTTCAAACAAAGCCCATCAGAACCAAACCCACATTTCGCAACCTGGGCATGAACCTGTTTCCCTTCTCTTATTCCACGTAATTGAGAACAAGCTTTAAGAGTACAAGCCAAAGTGAACTCATCAAACTGAACAAGATTTTCGAGCATTTGCTTGAACAAGATTACAGCTTTCTGCGGGGATTGGTTCTCTGTGAAGGCTCTTATCATGACATTGTATGCCGCTGAATCGGGACTAACCATGTTTGCGAAAATTGAAACGGCGTAGTCCATGCCGGTGGTTGGTAGTAGTAAGGCGGCTGATTCGAGGACGGTTGCGGCAACCAAAGGGTCGATGTGGCGGCGGGTTTTGAGGAGGAAGGCATGGACTTGATTGAGATCTCTGGTGGTTCTGCAATGTTTCAGGATTAGGGATTTGGGGTTGTCTGGAAAATGAGAGATTGTAATTGTAGTGGCCATGGGAATTGGGATTTAGGCGGGAAAATTGAGACCTGTGGTGGCCGTTTCTGTTTGGACCGTTAGGGTTCGAGATACACCGAACTTAAAGGTTTAAGTATTTATTTTTCTTATTTATCTGCGTCGACTTGAAAACGAAATATAAAAGTAAACGCCACACCGGCCAAAAGGTCAAACGACGCCGTGTTTAAGGTCTCGGACTCTATTATTGGACCGCTAAATTCCCCACTACCAGGTGAACGTACTAAAATGTAGAATTGAGAATTTGATGTCTTGTTTAATATTGTGCTTGATGTGATAAAGACATGTTAAAAGCAAAATGCAGTTGAATGGAACAGAATATTCAAGAAGTGTTTCCTCAATTAAATTTTATTGAACAGAGACGTTTTTTTTTTGAAAGCCTGAACAGAGATATTTATTTGTAGATAAGATTATTAAATTATACATGACATATATATGAATATACAATCTCAATTTTAGCTAATTTTAATCTTAACACATGAATTATACAAGAACATAAAATTATGATTTTAGCTAATATTAATCTTAAAACCCCTTCCTTAAATCCAAAATGAGATAGTAGATATCGACTTGAGTTTGTCTAGTAAATCTTGAAAAAATCGATTTTGGAAGCAATTTTTGATACTACAATTGTTGATAACTTTCATGAAATTGCTTGCATAATTGAATATTGAGCTCTATTCAACTTTCACCAAAATAATATATCAAAATGCTCATTAATAATGGTCACAATATCTACTTCCAAATATCTATCCAACTTTATCCTGTTCTAAAAATTCCCATCCCTTTTCTCTTTTATGAATTCTTTAAAACTAAAACTCAAACTTCCAACTATATTTGGTGATGATATATTAACAAAGATGAAGCTTAGATTAAATCACTATGATCTAGCTCTTTGTCCATTCTTAATTGATAATTATTAAACAAATCATACCAAAATTGATATGTCTTTCAGTCCAATCACCATACAACTATCAATAGAAAGTTGAAGTTCCTCCATCATAGACCTTGGGTTTAATGTATAATGACTATCATGGTATTAAGAATCATAGACCACTAAGTATTACATTTTTCCATCATTTGATACGCCATTGTTTGAATCACCTCATTGGAATAAGATATCCACTCAAATAATGCTAGTTTAATATCGTATATATTAGCAAAACAAATGTGTGAAGCTAGATATTTTGTTCTTGATAACAACCCAGTAATAATATGATATTGTCAACTTCATATAGATTGATTTAGCAAACTTCTATTGCTTTTTTGATGGAAAATAAGTATATTGAGAATTTCATGGTCTCAACACGATAAATATCTCAATATACTTAGTTCTAGACTCTAGCATCTTGAATATTGAATTCCATTATGTTGGACAATCCAAAACTAGCTTCTTTATATATAGAACGTGTAGTTATTATGTATTCTCTTCAAATTTTTTACTCATTTGGGTGTTACACTCTATTATATTACACTATTTCAAATTGCCTCAACCTCTATATTTATTATCTCCAACCAATCCTTCACTATTAGATTCCTAATATGTGTTTTAAAAAAACACATATGGTATAAGCTCCTATCCATTAGCAATCTCCTAATTCATAAATTGGTCTTAGCTTTTATAGTCATAGCATCGTTTAAGCTACATTTATTTAAAGTTATAATTGAGAGTTTCGTGTCTATGTTTCAATCCGTTAAGCATTCTGCTAATACAATTGTCTACCTATCATTTGTATGTAGCTTTAAGACATAAATAAATCTCTATTTAAAATATAAAAATACCAATTATGATATAATCAATAAACAAATGATAACAAAGTAAAGAATATTATTTACCTTAAGATTCAACAACATAAAGTCTAGTTATTATTAATATAATGTGTTGTCACCTCCATATAAGCCTTCTTTTGGTTGCCAGTCATCCATATATCTGATGTGATGGCAACTCGCTCTTCATTACTTAACAATCTCTTTAATAGCAAATTATTTTGTTCTTCATAAATCTTAAAGATATCTATCTTTATGATATTACTAGTAGATATCTTGAAAGTTAGTTGAAGTGAGGTGACAAAAATCCTAAAATTTTGATTATCAATAATAGAGAAAATATATTTATTCTCTATGATTGTTTTTGCCAATAAATACTTGGATGTGTGAAAATCATAACCCTTCACTGTTATTTCACTCTTTTGTTTCATTAGGTTAGGGTTCAAAATTTTTTTATTTCCTTACATTATCATAACCTATCATAACCTTGGTATTCAATTTTCTCTTTCTTTTCATTAGGTTAGGATTTAAAAAGTTTGACTTCTTAATACCATCTTCTTTTTGTTGTAAGAGTCCATATGCCTCTGCAAACAAGATGCATCTCCTTTAGAACCCTTGACCAACATCTTATAGCGATACTTTTATTCAGCTTTATCAACCATATCACTTGATCTACTCTCAATAAATTGACTCTAAGCATCACTTTTTATCTTAAAAGAAACAATGGCTCATCCTAAATTATTTCTACACTTGGTATATTGTCAAGTACCAAATTGGAACTCTCTATTATGTTGTCTTATATTGTTGAAGGACTAAATACATCCATCTAAAAAAACATAAACAAGATAATTATGAAAAGTTAGATATAAATACAACTTATTGACATAATTAACAGAACAAAAGAAGTTACTATATGAGCTATAAATTAATATTTGAACATAAAGAATGTTGGAAGCTTCGAGGTCTTGACAAAATGTTACTATTAAAAACTATTAATAAGGGTTAAAGAAAGAAAATCTAATGGAGAATGCATAAGAATTATTGATATATTTTCTCAAGAAGAAAATATAGCCTTTCCAAATAAGTAGACACCATTCAATTTATCCCAAGTTGTAGCTTATGAAGAAATATCTAGATGTCCTGTGACTATATGCTAATTCCAAGAATTCAATTCATGCTTGTAGACTGACTCAAAAGAAGAAAAAGCTCAAAAGATAGCAAAATTTTAGAGTTCATAGGAAGAACTAAAAAAATAAAGTTAGAAAAAAATAATACATTGATTTTTAGGAACGAGAGGTTGCAAAGAAAGCTATTGAAGAAAAACCTTATGTTATTAAGGAGATACAAACACTTGTTGAAGATATAAAGTAAATAAGTTCTCTAAACGGAGAATCGGAAAATCAACAAGAATCTTCAATCTAGAAATTCTATTTGCCTTTATGGCATCAAGAATATGATGGCAGTTTTGATTCAATCCATAACAAAAGAATTTTGCTTTTCACTCATTCATGGTTCAGAAAATTTCCATTTTATTATCAAACTATAAATTTTTTTATTGAAAACTAAGAAAATAAAACAATACATTGTATTGGTTTGTGTGAATTTTTATATCTTAACACAAGTTCTTGCTTACAATGGGAAGACTAATAGAGAAACAAGCTTTTTCTGAACCAACTAAAACTTAAAACATAAAGAGTTATACTTTGGTGTAAATTTTCCTACTAGACTCATCAAAATTTGGGTTGTGTATACCTATTAAATTTGGAATGGAACACTAATTCATAGATCAAAACACCATATGATAAAATTAGAAGTTAGAACAATAGTACAAAACATTTGAAGACTAGACTAATTAAAGATCAAAACACTATGCGATAACATTAGAAGTTAGAACAATAAAATAACAAGTTAGAGTAGGGTTACTATGATAAAGCATTCTCACTACACTAAAACTTTTACTCTGTCAACTGAATTTTTATTTCGATTGAAAATGTAAATGTTCGGGAAATAGGTTTGTAATAGTTTATGATTTAACTTTTTTAAAACTATTGTTTTCTTTTTTAAATAGTCAGTTGTTAATCTATCTCTTTGAGTTAATGCATGGGTACCTAATCCAATTAAAGCTAGATATTTTTGAAAGCTCTTTTTGTTGACTTAAGTATTTAAACTTACAATTTGTTTAGATGTTAACCCCTTTAATGCAAGAGAAGAGAAAATTAGAGCACTTTTACTTATAAACTTTAAAGATATAATAAGTCTTTTGAGGCTTAATACCCAAATTCAAATATTAACAACTAGAAAATAATAGATAAATCTGTAATATTGTTTAGAGACTAAAGAGTTAGACTTGAGGGGTATCAAAGCGAGAGAAGATAAATCACCTGGCCAACAACCTCAAGCTTTCCACAATTTTTAATATCAACATCAACAAAGTTTCAACTTCTAATTCTACTATTTGATTGAAATATTACAATTAATGAAGTTGATTGAAACTTTTATTTGTCATACAGCGCATGGAAATAAATTAAACAACTATAATTTTTTGACAATTGCATAAACAATAGGTAGGGTAGGGTCGAGTCCATCTGTCGACTCAATCTAACTTGACTCTCTGGACTCAGACCAGTCAAAACAATATTGTTTTGGAGAAAAGTAATCGAAGTCAGGCCATTTGGGTAAAGTTCAAATTTAATCTAAAGTTCAGGCTTGTTTTACTATTTCTTATTCCTACTCTTACATACTGAGCAAGCTGTGTGTTGGCCCTGGTCCCCGTACGGATTTTATGGTGACTATATGTCACCAATTGAAAATTTATTTGTAATAATAATAATAATAATAATAATAATAAAATGAATTTGATTAAAATCTAGAAACGGAAATTTTGTGGTGGGATCCTAAAATAATGTCGGACATATAATTAAATTATTCAAAACAAAAATGATTAATTAAAAAAACAATTAAGTAGTACTAAAATAATTAATCGATAATTTCCAATAAAGAATTTAGTAATATTTTTATTAACTAAATAAGACTAATAGGAAAAATAAAATAACACTTACCATTAAATTCAACATTTACGATGGCAACAATAAACAAGGATTAAAAGCATTGAGGGTAAAAGGTTTAATTGTAATTTAAAAAAATAAGAAATGGGAAGAGGTTGCGAGGTGGTGCAGGCTGCTTTAGATAAAGGGGGCCTCGCGGTCGCGAATCCGGTGAATTAGGCCGGTCACGATCGTGAATTCTTTCAGCCTTTGTCGTGATCGTGACTCGGTCGTGATCGCAAATTAGGAAATTTTTGGAACTCACGATTGCACCGTGTCACGATCGCGATTCCGCCCAGATTTAACATCCCTACTTCTAAGTAGCACAACTTTCAATCCAGTAACCCAAAAATCTATATATCAATAGAAAGCTAAGATTAAGCCTTACAACTTTCATGAAGACAACTTTGTCTAATTTTGCATATATCGCTATAATTTAATCGATTAAGTGAAGGTTACCATTCATTCTAAATTATACACCAATTATGCATAATGTACCCAAGCACAGTC
>JAOSBO010014764.1:0-12637 GCA_027563915.1 Erythroxylum rotundifolium
CTTTAGAAACCGTAGCAATTTTGCTTGAAAAATCATCAAATACTTATTTCACAAAATTTTCACTTTATCAAACAATTTATGAGCAAAGTCATGTATGCATCAACTTGCTAACACATAAGCACATCAAAATGGTTTTGGTGGATCTAAAATATATGTACTACATATTTCCCATAAGGGTCATGTATAGTGGTGAACATATGTACTATCGCAATTCCACTTAATGGTCTTGCGTAGCCGTAAACTTAGGGGAGTCCATGAAGGAGTTCTATGCCACTAGCGGGCAAGCAGGAGATGCCTTTAGACAAGTGCGCTAGACTTAACTTAAGGGACCACCACAAACCCACATGACACATATATTTCACATCTTGAAATCTTATGGCCTCAACAGCATTTTTCCAAAACTTGATCTCATATTCATGATAACGTTTCAAAATCATTTTCATAAACCAAATCACAATTCATATGCAAACATATAGCACATTTTCAAAGCATGCAAGAACAATTGAAAACATTTATAAAACTTCCTTGGTTTGGAAGAAAGCTTTAGGGGCTTATTATTGAATTATAAAAGTGTCACCCACCTTGAATATCCTTGTTTATAAACTTGCTTAGGGATGTCCTTCCTCTTGCTTATCTTGCCTCTCTTGATTTCCTTTAACAATTAAAACAATCCCCATTCAATAGGAATTCAAATGGGAGAATGCAATAGAACCCAAAAGCATGAAATTGACCCTAGGATACTCAAACCTATACATTTCTTAAGCTCCTTGATCTAAAAACCTTTCAAAACTCCAAAACATTAAAATCAACTTACCTTAAATCCTCACCAAATAATGAGATTCTTGATTTTAAAGAAAGCTCTTCCTTTCCTCTTTCTTTTTCCCTTCTTGAGTAACCTCCAACTCTCTCTTTAAGACTAAGAAAAGTCGTTACCTAGTTCAAAGCTCTATTTTTTTAACTCGACCGAAACCTCTTCTTCTTTCTCTCTCTTTTACTTTTTGATTTTCTCTCCCTCCTACACGTTTTTTTCTTCTTATTTACAAGACAATCTTTTCCTCTTCCCATTCTACCCTTAATAGATAAGAAAAGTCCACCTTACCCTTCCTTTAATGCCTTAGAGCTCCTAACCTTAAGTAATCCACCCAAAATACTCTTATGCATTCTTAATTCTTCAATTTAACTTACACCATACTATCCTCTAACTTAATCTTAATTCTTCATTTAATACTTCCAATTTCCATCAATCCATGAAATAAATCCTCCTAAACTTGACATAATAATTAAACTCCAGTTAAAAAAAATTATTTACCTAACAATACGACAAAATTCATTCAATTCATGCTTACTAAAATGATTAAAAAATTTTAGGGCTTAACAAACACCATCAAGGATTGAATTTGTCAAAGACACCGAAAACTCTCCCAATAGTCAAGAAGTGTATTTAACAACGCAAGTCCCAAATTTTCTTCATCAAATTTCACACCCAAATTAGACAACTGATCAAAGATACCTTGAAATACATTCACATGATCAAGAACTGAGCTCCCCTCTTTGTAATACAAACAAATAGCTTGTTTAAGCAAGAACAACTTATTGTTACTAGTCTTAGAGGCATACAAAGATTCAAGCTTTTCCTATAAAGTTTTGGCATGTGTATCAGTAGCAATATGATTTAACACATTATCTTCAACCCATTGTCGAATAAAGCCACAAACTTGTAAATGCTCAAAATCCCATTCTTCATCAGTTTTGGACTCAGACTTACTAGTAGAAAAAACAAGAAAATGTAATCTTTTTAAATTTATAAGATCCTTCATCTTCCCTCTCTAACTGTCATAGTTTGTTCCATTTAAACAAATCATTTTACTCAAATTTACCTCCATTATTCACACAAGCAAACTACACCCAACTAAGAAATTAACTGAGCTCTGATACCACGTTGTTGCAAAAGGAAACAGTCACGACAGCAAGACAATAAACCTTCCTCACTTAAGTGAAGCTACTAGGCGTAACAACGAGCAAAAATTACAGCAACTAAAACATGTATAGGCTGCCCAAAATAATCAATTAATAACATTCACCACATGAACACAAGAATTTCTTTAATGTGGCAGAAACTCCTTCTGTGCAAAGGATAGAAACCACAAGACCTCCTAATGGTCTAAGTAACTGAAATTCACTATTACCAATAATGTTTTACAAATTTCCATCAACCACAACAACCAGAAATCAAAGGTTCAACATCATATAACTACACTAAGTACAGAACAATGCTAAGAGAGAATCACAACAAAGGCCCTCTATTCTAACAATTTCTAGAAAAGTTCCCACCGTTAAAATCCAATCTCTATAGTTTAAAATAAAGAACAGGAAGTCAAGAACAAGCTCACCAAAAATCATCTCGATCGGATAAAGGATGACATCCTAACCATTGAAAATGGTGAAGCTCGACAGTGTTGAAAATGCTCAAAAAAACAGCACGGTTTTGACAACAAAACCTTAACTTCTGGATCTCCAAAATAGAATCCCACCATTCAGAATCAAGAACAAAGAGTCTTCTAACTCTCCAGCAAAAAATAGCCTCAACGAAGAAAATTTACTGTCGGATCATCGCTTGAAGACAGGTAGCTCAAATATGGAATTCTCTTCTTCTTCTTCACTTCTCTCTCTCTCTATATATATATTTTGGTCTTGAAACAAAATGATGGCCTCACACACACACAACCCTACTGCTGAAAATAGGGTTTATATATCTCAAGTGAAAATACAAAAAATACCCCTTCGATGAAAATATATAAATACCTTGAGTTCGAAGTGAAATTACTTAACAATGGATTTTGTCACATAAGAGGGAATACCCAAACCCAACAACTCCTCACTATGATTCCTAGCTTCGACTCACTTTTGAAGAATGACAAACCTCTCCGAGCTCTTAGCCTTCATGTCTGCTTGTTTGTTATTTTTCTCCTTCCATGCCTGCCTTTATATAGCCCCTAAAAAAAATGTCTCCCAACGCCGCATGTAACTGGTTCTAACATAGTCTTCCATCTTATCTCTTCTATTTTGAATGGGTTTAGTGTAGAAAGCATGCAACTCCTTCTCCCACCTGACTTTGAATCTGCTTTACTACTGTGTGTTTGCATTTTCTTCGCCTCTTCTTTGCTGCATTTTGGTTCCTGGTTATGCATTGCATTTTGGATGCTGCTTCCCTAGCTTCGGGTATAGTGGTTGTTTTGATCTTTATTTGGTCTCCCTTTATGTTGTCATTTTCCGCTGGGCTATCCTACTAATGCCTGCATTTTGCTGCTGGGATTGGAGTGCTGCATCGTTTTATCTCTCTTTTATGGTTAGTGACGTTTTATTTCTTATGTTGTGTGTTTTGGTTGTTGTTATATTCTTTTGGGCTGTCATTTTGGTGTGCACTCCTATTGTTGCGTTTTAATCTATTCCCTGTGTCATTTTCTTTAGCTTACTCTTACTGTGCTATGTCGTTTTGCCTGGCTTTCTCAGCTTGGTGCACTGTCATTTTACTATCTCTTGGCTGCCTTTTTAGTTGCTTCTTTAAGCTCCATCAAACTTTAAAAAATGTTTAATATAATTTAATCCCTTTTTAGATAAAATATAAAACTAAACATCTTGAGTTATTAATAATAAAATGCAATATTATTCACCTAAGTGTACTAAGATGATTTAAAACACTATTAAATAAGTGTATAAAATATGTTATAATTTCTACTTATCACATTCCTCCACACTTAGCCTTTCTTTTTTTTATCACCAACTCCTAACAGAATAGGCATTTTACCCTTTGTGCTTCACTTATCTCTTCACTTTACTTATGATCTCAAAGGAGTACTTGGTCCCTTGTCCTTAACTGTTTCCCCATTAACCATTTTTTTGGTCTTAAAGTGGTACTTGGTTAATAACATTTTTATAGAAAATTAAATTTTCAAGGTCACGTCAAGTATTTCTCCAATAATCAAAAGTAAATGAAAATCACTAAGGATACTAGATATTTTTAAATTGACTGAAAGTCCGACGTTAATGCTATGTATGTAAATTAAATGAGACTTCCAATTGCTTATAAACTAAATTTATTAAGATCAAGGTTAATTCTCTTAAGTGTGAACCTAAAATTAAACAAAAGAGTTTTAAAACATGTTGTGTTAAAGAAAATAACCTATGCAACTTGCTAATCCATCAACCATATTCTTAAAATTTGTTGTTCTTCTTCTTTTTTATGGTTATAAAACTAAATGCAAGCATATAAAACATAATAATATCCAAGCCAACTAGCCTAAGCAATCAAAATTCCTACTTTTTTAATCCATATTTTTCAAATTTTCAATTTTCACATATAAAATGAACAAAACAACTAGATTATGTCTCTATATTCTCCCCCACACTTAAATTTTACATTATCCTCAATGTAACAACTAAATGCATAGAAAAGGAACATTCGAGCAAAATAAACAAATAAAATAGCCAAAATATTTTGATTTTTTATGAAAATAAATCGTCTTGGGTTGCCTCCCAGATATGTTAAAGAAAAATGTGAACCTAAAATTAAACAAAAGAGTTTTAGAACATGTTATGTTAATGAAAATAACCTATGCAACTTGCTAATCCATCAATCATAATCTTAAAATTTGTTGTTCTTTTTTTTTTATGGTTATAAAACTAAATGCAAGCATATAAAACATAATAATATCAAAGCCAACTAGCCTAAGCAATCCAAATTCCTACTTTTCTAATCTCTATTTTTCAAATTTTCAATTTTCACACATAAAATGAACAAAACAACTACATTATGTCTTTAGCCTAAGTATACCAATTTATGGTTAAGTTTGTCACTTTTTAGTAGAAATTGAACATAAATCATATTGGGCAGTGAAACAATGCAATTTAGATCATGAAAAAGCAGGAAAAGAAAGGAAGTTACAACTGCAAGAACTTAAGGAACTTAGGCTAAAGGTGTTTGATAATGCTAAGGTCTATAAAGAAAATACTAAAATGCGCTACATGAAAGAGGAAATATACAACATATCTATCTAAAATCTTCAATCTTAGCTGACTGACCTTTGATTCATTTCTTCTTCACAAACAGTACAAGAATTATGCCTCTTGTAGTCTCTCAATAGCTAATATCCTCCCTCGGTCTTGAAATGTCAACGTGCAATTTTGGTGAGTTTGCGAGCTCAATGAGGTAACCATCATCAATGGTTCACTCAATTCTTGTAACGCCTTATTACACGTAACAAATATTTCACATCTTTCCATTTTGAAAGAAATATCACATATCACATTCTCATTAAAATACAAGGTATTAATAAATTTTAATCAGTCAAACAAATGTTTTAAAATGTATATGCAATGCACGTGAGATTCACTTTCACTTGTTATTGTACGGTTATGACCGAGTGCCTTTTTACTAGCTTATATCTCTTAGTGGATACTGAGTTATACCAGAAAATGTCCCATATCCCTTAGTGGATACAGGGTACTTTCACAACTGATCTTGAGGCTCTAATAACAGTATGAGCTTTAAGCTCTTTACACTGGCGACTCCGGACACAACTACCTTTATCTTTCATGCATTCATGTAATGGAATGCTTCACATTCATATATATACAATCAATCACTTGATTTCAGTTTCAGTTTCAAATTCACATTTATCATCAGACCTTGGTTTGATATTTAACAATAATGTGGAGTATCACTTATTCATTCAAATTCACATACAAGGAGCACTTCAATATCACAATCATCAAATCAGAATCTTTAGACCTTCATGTCCGAAATTAGTATAATCAATCACACTTCATAAGGGAATTCAACCATAATCAAAACAATTAATTGAGTGAGACTATCTAGGTTACTCATTGTTTGCTCCCAAAGCTATTGTCTCGAAGTTCCAGCAATATCAGGAAGTGGTCGATCTACTTATTCTTCTATATACAATCATATACAAAAATTTCACATTCAGATAAATAGTGAATCATAAGCACATTCATGAACGTATCATGTATTATGCATGTTCAATGAAAATTTCTTGGGCATGTTTCTTTAATACACTTTATAAGCAATTTCAACACCTTCCAAACATTTTTAGATTATTCTTATCTGAAATAGTGCTCTCTATACTCAAATTCCACCCAAAAATTGAAATTCTTAAAGACATAATTAAAATTTTTTTCTGCATACAATTTGTAGCCCG
Organism: Erythroxylum rotundifolium; assembly: GCA_027563915.1. Lineage (NCBI taxonomy): Eukaryota > Viridiplantae > Streptophyta > Magnoliopsida > Malpighiales > Erythroxylaceae > Erythroxylum > Erythroxylum rotundifolium. The sequence goes on from JAOSBO010014764.1 coordinate 6,219, forward strand.
ATGTCTCTAATTTACTTCAAGTCAAAGATCATTCCATTTGGATTCATACAGATCAGTATATTATCAAAATACCAAAGTATGTTCATTGAAAATACTCCAGTTATGAAATTCTAGAACTCCTCATCAATTTCATCTCAAATTTATCACTCAATCCCTCCCAAATGATTTCATATGGCTATAATTTTTGGTGGAGATGTAAAACAATTTGTTTCGAGTCTAATGGTTCAAGTCCCATGTCATTCACGATCATGACCTACTGTGTTTTCTTCCTTCTTTCTCTTTATTTTTTGCCAACTTTGACTTAAAACTAGAAGTTTTTAAACAACACTTTCTTCTAATAAAATGTTCCTCTATGTCCTAACTTGCTAATGACACCAAATTCATTCATTTTGGTCCAGTATCGTGTAAGTTATGATCAAAATACTTTATACTGTTCCTTATGTCTCAACAAAATACTACCCTCAACTTCCAGCTAAATTTTAGGGCTATTATGAATAGAATTAAAATTTTATTTCTTCCAGAGAGTTGTAGAAATATATCTCTAGTTTAATATGAACCATGAATTAACTCATTTGAAAATATATAGCTCAATATATAACCAAAACACCGAAGCATGATCAATGAAAATCTCCAGTTCATAACATTCTAGCCCATTCCCTCACTTTGATTCAATCAATCCTTTTTCAAATCAGTTTAGATGGCTCTAAATTGTCATAGAGAGGAAAATCAATGTCTTAGGAGTGTATTGGTTCAATTTTTAAGTCATTTGGAGGTTGAATGAAAAAGTTATAGCTAAAAAGATTCAAAGTTGTTCAGTAAAAAGACATTAGTGCATATGCAGACTCCAAACACCAAAATCAGACACGCAACCACCACCTTCTTCTACACTTTCATCTCATCAAAACTTATCGTTTCTATGTCAAAACCTCACCCAATTCATGAATTTGCATTTATGTCTCATTTTATGTACACTTTCCAATTCACTAATTACCAATGAAATTACTTCTTCCTATCCCACTTATGAATGAATTTATTCACAAATTCTCAAACATCATCCTAAGCAGTTGTAGTATCCAAAAAAAAAAAAACTAAAACCACCACTTACTTGATTCTTTAATGAATTCCTGCAGTGAAAAAGAAAGACAGGGCTTCGGTGGTTAAACAAGGAAAGTTTTAGTATTGCATGGTTTTGGTGGAGAAGAAACAATAGTCATTTTCATTTTCTTAATTCGCTACCACATGTCACTTTTGCATGTGAGCCAATTGTCACTACATAATCAATATATGTGTTACACTATCATTGGTCCATAATTCAACAATTTTTGCTAGTCCAAAAATACTCCAAATTGTTAGAAATTCTCTAAAATTCACCAAAAATTCTGAAATAATAATGACACTCTCAAAATAAATTTTGAACAAAATTAATCTACGATTTATATTTTAATCGCATTTACATATCAATTATACCTAGAAAATATCTATGAATGGATGTACAATTATTTATGAATCAATAAAAATATTCACATGTGTGTAAATATACAATGATGCATGAGCATGCAACGTACTTCTAGCATAGTACACTCAATTCCCTATTCTGGGGTCTGGAACCGAACATGGGATGATAAAATTCTCCCTTCCTTAAGAAATTTTGTCCTCAAAATTCTTACCTGATTCATGAAACAGATGAGGATATTTCTTTCTCATATGCTCCTCTATTTTCCAAGTTGCTTCTTCAGTCGAGTGGTTTCTCCAAAGGACTTTCACCAATGGAATTACTCTGCTTCTCAGCTACTTTGTCTTACAACCCACTATCTATACTAGCTCTTCATCATAGCTTAGATTACTAGCAACCTCAATTTTTTGAGCTAGTATCACATATGTTGGACCATATCTGTAACTTCTCAACATGCTTAGATGAAACACAATATGTAACTAAGACATTTCATTAGCTAAAGCTAACTTGTACGCCAAACGTCCTATTCTCTCAATGATCTCATAAGGACCAATGTACCTAGGGCTTAACTTGCCCTTTTTACCAAACCTCAGCGCACCTCACCAAGACGATACTCTCATAAATACTTTGTCTTCGACACTATACTCCATGTCCCGATGATGCTGATCCATATAACTTTTCTGTCTATCCTGAACTACTTTTATTTGACTCTGGATCAGTTTAACCTCTCTATAGTATTTTGGATCAATGCAGCGCCTCCTATAATTCTCAAACCTTCTTCATTCTAATATAGAGGCGATCGACATTTTCTATCATACAGTGCCTCAGAGGGTGCTATTCCGATACTACTATGATAGTGATTATTGTAAGCAAATTCAATCAGTGCTACGTATTGATCCCAAGCTCCGTGAAATTACAATACACATGCTCTAAGCATATCCTCTATAGTCTTGATAGTTCTCTCACTCTATCCATCTGTCTAAGGATGGAACACAGTACTAAAATTCAACTTTGTACCCATAGCTAACTGCAAACTCTTCCAAAATCTAGAAGTAAATCTGGGTTCCCTGTCCAATACAATGGACATAGGAACCCCATGTAGTCCAACCACTTCATTCACATACTTCCGAGCCAACTGGTCTAGTGAATGATTCTCCCTTACTAGTAAGAAATGGGCTGACTTAGTTAATCTGTCCACTATAAACCATATAACATCATTCTTCCTCAGAGTCTTAGGCAAACCTATTATAAAATCTATGGTAATTTGTTCCCATTCTACTCTGGAATAGGCAACAAATGTAGCTTCCCAACTAGAGCCTGATGCTTAACTTTAACCTGCTGGCATGTTATACATTTAGAAACATATTTCACTACTTGCTTCTTCATCCCTGCCCACCAGAAATGTTACTTTAGTGTATTATACATCTTGGTCGTGCTAGGATGTATAGCATAACTAGCCATATGAGCTTCCTTTAGGATTTCCTTCCTCAGATCATCGACATTAGGCACACACAGTCTCTGCTTTAGCCACAATATTTCAACTCTCAATTCAAATTCAGACTCTGGATTCATCTTAACTTTCTCAATCAGTTTCACCATGTCAGGTTCCTTGCTCTGAACCCTTCTTATTCCTTCATGTAACATTGGCCTCAGTTTCAATATGGCTATTAATGCCTCATTATGCTCAAAATTTAACTCCACATTAAAAGCTCTCAGTTGAATCAAGTTTGACAACCTTGATAACTGAATCTGAGCTACACTAGTATTCGACTTCCTACTTAAAGCATCAGCCACCGTATTGGCTTTTCTCAAATGGTATTCAATTGTACAGTCATAATCTTTCAATAACTCTACCCATCTTCTCCATCTCATGTTTAGTTTTTTCAAACTTAATAGATACCTCAAACTCTTGTGACCAATGTATATCTGGAATGTCTCTCCATATAAATAATGTCTCCATATCTTTAAAACAAAAACAACTGTGGCTAGCTCTAAATCATGTACTGGATAATTCATCTCGTGAGACCTTAATTTTCTCGATGCATAGGCTACCATCTTGCCATTCTGCATCAATACACTTCCCAATCCTTGATGCAAAGCATCACTCTATACTACATATCCACCAGTTCCCTATAGTATAGCTAACACCAATGCAGTAGTCAACGATGTTTCAACTCCTCAAAACCTTTCTAACAATCATCATCCCATCTGAAAGCTACATTCTTCGTCACAAGTTTAGTCAGAGGGGCCGAAATCAAAGAAATCCCTCGACAAATCTCCGGTAATATCCAGTTAATCCTAGGAAGCTTTAAAATTTTGATACATTCCTCAGAGCTTCCCAATTCATCACTGTCTCTATCTTCGCTAGATCCACTTATATGCCTTATCCAAATACTATATAACCCAAAAATACTACTTGATCAAGCCAAAATTTACACTTACTGAATTTAGCATATAGTTGTTTTTCCCACATAATCTGTAAAATCACTCTCAGATGCTCATCATGTTCTTCTCTGCTCTTTGAATACACAAGTATGTCATCAATGAACACAATTACAAATCTATTCAGGTAAGGTTGAAAGACCTTATTCATCAAGGCCACAAATGCAACTGGGGTATTGTTTAACTCGAGCGACATTACTAAAAACTCAAAATATCCATACCTACTCTTAAAAGCACTTTTTATACATCAGTCTCTATTATCTTTTGCTGATAATACCGAGACCGTAGATCTGGCCTAGTAAACACCTAATCTCCCTATAACTGATCAAATAAATCACCAATTCTAGGCAACGAGTACTTGTTCTTCACTGCAACCCCGACTTAGTTGCCTATAGTCAATGCACAGTCTCAAAGTACCATCTTTCTTCTTCACAAATAGGACTGGAGCTCCCCAGGGTGAAACACTGTTTCTAATAAATCCCTTATCCAACAACTCCTGTAACTAAGTCTTCAACTCCTTCAGTTCCACATGTGCCATCCTATATAGGGGAATAGCTATAGGAGCGGTACCTGGAACTAAATTAATTGTGAACTCTGTTTCCCGATGTGGAGGTAGGCCAGGTAATTCTGTAGGAAACACATCCAGAAAATTCCCTAACAACAAGAATGTCCTATATATTCTGCTCAGCTATAATATTAATAATGTGAGCCAGATAAGCCTCACTTCCACCTTGCATCAACCTCAAGGCACTTATGAATGAGATCAGCCTGGCTGGCACAGCTTGACTAATACTTTTGAAAACTGCTCTCGGCTGATTAGGAGATACTAATACCACCTCTTTAGTGTAGCGGTTCATGATAGCCCTATGAGTAGTGAGCGAATCCATACCTAGAATAATATCTATCTCCCTCAACTATAATACAATCAAGTCTGCTTCCAATTCTACTTGTTCAATTTGAATCAAGCATCTCTTGCAAGCTTCCTCAATCATGGTTGTGCTACCAACCAGTGTACTCACCTCTAATCCACATCTTAAATATTCAATATCACAATGCAGCCTGGATGCCAGATGCGGTGTGATAAATGAATGTGTATATCTAGGATCTAGCAATGCAAATGCTTCATAATCAAAGATAAGTAATGCACTTGCAACAACATCTGGAGAGTCCTAAGCTTCCTGTCTGGTTATAGCGTATACTCGGGCCTGAGATTGAGGTCTGTTGTTCGAACCTTAGTTCTAACAGAAGGATTTCCAGAACTCACTCTACCTCTGCCTCTGCCTAAGCCTCTCTGTCTAACCCCGCTAGCTTGGCTTTCCTGGACAGTAGCTCTACTTACAGATCCCCCTCTTATACCTGACTGGGCTCAAGAAACAACAAGACAATCTCTAATTCTATGCTCTAGAGAGCCATATCGAAAACATGCCCCTGATAAAGTCCAACACTCTCCACCATGCTTCTTCCCACAGCGCTCACAAAGAGGTTACTGAATCTATACTGTACATCTTCCACTACCAAACTGTTCAAAGCCACCCTTCTGTTTGAATCCTGACTATCTTGATCTAGCTGGTGGTCTAAAAGCTCGGTTCTGCTACTTGCCAAATCATCTACCAAAACCACTTTGAATTTCACTTGGTCTTTTCATTCTAGACCCTTGTCCCGAATCTACTTATTCCTCTCTTAGTAGCTGTTCAATTCTGATCGAGGCATCCCTCAATTCAATGAAACTGCTTAGGTTAGTGATTGCTAACCATGCTCTAATCTCCATGTTCAACCCATCTTCAAATCTCCTACACTTGTCTTCTTCTGTAGAAATCAGAGCAGTACCATTTCTCAACAATTCACTAAACCTGATCTCATACTCTGCTACAGACTTTCTGCCTTATTTCAAATCTAGGAACTCTTTCCTCTTTCTGTCCAAGTAGATCTTGGGTATGTAATTCTCCCTGAAAGCCTTCAGAAAGTCTTTCCAGTTCAGACTACAAGGCCTAGTGGTACTGCTAGGAATAGTCTTCCATCATTGGTGAGTTGGGCCTTGCAGTAATGAGACCGCATAATCAAATCTTTCATTTACCTCACAGTCTAGCTGATCACTCTCTATCCTTTCTAGCCATCCCTCGGCCTCTACAGGTATTAGATCCTGATTTTTTTTGTGCTAAATTACTTATCAATCGCTTAATTATTTATTTATGTTGTTTTTTTGGGGTTAATTATTTACTTTTAGAATTGAGTCATTAATTTAGTAGGCATGAATAAAGATTGAAGATTTCAAATATTGGAACTTAGTTAGAATTAATGTGGTGTTAAGTGGATTAAAGGAGTTAGAGCCGTAAAAGACAAAAGAAGGACAAAATTGGAAAGGCTAAGTAAGTGAGGGGTATAATTGGAAGAAAGAGAATAAAAGTTATCTTAAATTAGAAGAAGACAGGAAGCTGTCGTGAGAAGCAAAAGAGAAGAGAAGAGAAAACGTGAAAGAAAGAAAGAAAAGAGAAGAAAAATCAAAGAAGCTAGGGAAAAGGAGGAA
>JAOSBO010014774.1:0-12637 GCA_027563915.1 Erythroxylum rotundifolium
ACCATTCCCCACCCTAACATTTATAAGAGGATATACCTTCTCCTTAAAAAGCAACATACTCTTAAAGATCCAAGAATGGTCTCTCCCTAACTGAATTTGCCAGAAACTTTAACCACAAGATGGTAGCTTTGCAACCACTTCACCCACAAAGCTTCTTTATCAACAAACAGTCTCCAAATTCTCTTCATTAACAACACCCTTTGAATTTGCATGATCAATATGATTCCAAATCCCCATTATTTTTTCGGCACATTAATATCATTATGTTTTACCTTGGCCACCTTGCTTGTATCATGTTTTCCGGTCCATAAAAAGGATTTCAATATCATCTCCATTTCTTTTATCACCTTCCTTGGAATTACCACATGAGTCGCCTAACGTATAAGCATGCTGTTCAACATCGACACAATGAGAGTGACTCTTGTGGCAAGTTATAAAAATCTATTTTTCTTAGTAAATGTTCTGCCTTTCAATTTCTCTAACTAAGGCATAAAATCTAAAAATTTTAGCTTACTTGAAGTTATAGGAACCCTCAGGTACTAAAAGGGAGTGTCTTGACCCACCAACCCGGATATCCATTATGGATTCCTAACATCTGAAGACATATGTACTCCACTCTTCCGCATATTCATTTCCATCCCCGACCATCCCAAAAAAGTATTCATCACATTCATCAATATCGAAATAACCTATGGTTCATCCTTACATAAGAGAATCACATCATCCTTATATAGTAAATGTGTCAACTTCAGTTCCCTACATTTATAATGATACTGGAACAAATCATTACAATCCACCAACTTTATAATTAATCTAGAAAAACCCTCCATCGCTAAAGTGAATAGGTAAAGGGAAAGAGGGTTCCCTTGCCTAATCCCTCAAGTGTTATGGAAAGGTTGTGTAGGAATACCATTGATTAATATGCTCATCGAAGTCTTCTGGATGCATTGTTGTAACCACTGCCTGAATCTCATAGGTATCCCGATAGCTTCAAGACACGCTCTTAAAAAACCCTATCTAACCGTGTCATATGCTTTAAATAAATATATCTTTAATGAACAACTCTTAATCTTTTTCCCAGTGTGATACTCCCCCATAAATTCTTGCAATAACAGAATATTATCCCCAATACTTCTTGATGGAAGAAAATTTTCTTGAGTCTTCATGACCACCTCAGCCAATACCCTTTTCAATCTTTTTTCCAATAAACTCACCATTATCTTGTATACAGTCGAGCAACATGAAATAAAGCGATAATCCAAAATCCTCTCTGGTCTACTCGTCTTTGGAATGAGACATATGTATGTGTGATTAATCTCCTTCAACATCGAATCGGAAGAAAAAAATTCAAGCACTGCTTCCATTACAAGCGTTCCCGTTATGTGCCAGGTCTGTAGAAAAAACCTAGCCGAAAAACCATTAGGCCCTGGTGCTTTAGAGTTGTGTAACTAGAAGACTACTGCTTTTACTTGTTGTGCAGTGAAAGGTGCATTGAGCATCTCTAAAGTTTCTAGACTGGTGCGATGACTTATCACATTCTTAACCCCAAAACCATTCCTCTGATTTTCAGGTCTCCTCATTAATGTCATAAAAAAGTCTTGGATATGTGCTGATAACTCCAATTCGATAGATTCTAGAATATTGAGCGTTAGACTGAAATTTCCTGCCTTTATACTGATTTGTGTCCCATCCCCCTTTGGTATTTGATTAGTAATAGTAACGGCGTGTATTGACTCTTCTTTACTCAAACTAGCTCCATAACTGCCGAACTTTGGAACAAGACCCCCCACAATTACCTTTGTCTTGTTCTAGAGTTCCTAAGTAAGATGTGACCTCAGCACTACCCTTGTCATGAAAATTTTCCAAAAACCTCCCATTCACTATTGCACCACTTATATGAGCTTGGTGAGCGTGATTAGCTTCAACCTGTTTCTTTGTTGGAGACTTAACTGCTTTCAGCTCTACACCTTTCCCTCCCTGAAATTGTTTCGGCTCTGTATCTTTAACTTGCCCTTCTTCCAAAGTTTCTTGACTCTCCAAATCTTCTTGCCATCCAAATGTCAGTATATGACCTGTAGCACCCACTTAGAGATAGTTATTTTATCTCTGACCATCTCGCCTGTTCATTCAGTGAAAGGATTGCCAGCTTTTCAAGGAGAGAAGCATTCTTCATAAATTCTTTGTAAATCTTCGTATACCCGATTCTGTCCACTGCCGCGGTTTGGGAGTCCATGCAGATAGGTTTGCCCAACGCACTTGCCAGGTGACACAACCCCTTCACCATCCAATACTCCATTAGAAGCCCATGGAATTGTACCCAAAAAAGAATTGTATCAATGGATCCTCTGTCAACACCTATACCCAGTTTCCATTATTGAAGAAATAGAGGCTAATCCCCAATATGCCAAGGACCTTGCTCAGTGATCTTCAACAAGTTCGAGTTCTCAGAAAACTTAAACAACAACGACCCATCCTCCTTAAGCATCACTTTCTAAAGACCCCCCTTACCCATCTAGCCTCAGCCCAGGCATTCACCATTGGAAAAGCCAATCTTTTCGACCAAAAGAACCTAACCAGAACATTCAACCATACTCTAGCTCCTACTTGGAGCAACTTCAAAGGAGGAGAAAAAAATCTCATTTTGAAGCACACTCGGGTAATACATCAACTCACCTTTATTTGTTTGAGGGCTGACCTTGTTCTTTCAAACTCCTTCAGTATGCAGTTGACGCTGACAGTGTTCAGCATTTCCTTTTGGACCAGTAAGCTCCTTAGTCTCTTTCCTCGTATTCTTCTTATGGGAAAAAGGTGGAAAACTCTCCTTCAACAATGATGGATCTCCCGTTGCCTAGAGACCCTTCGGCTACGAGGAGATCTCCTCCGCTAGCAAGTTGACTCCAAAGACTAGAAAAACCTCCAGATAGTAGCTAACCATTACGTAGAAGGAAAGGAAAGGGAAGGGCATGTATATGATTTGAATAAGGGTAGGAAAATGAAAAGAAAAGAGATGTCAAAGAGAAAAAATTGATAAAATGCAAGTCCACACCTGCATTGATTTGATGGATCTATAGTCTATTTACTTTAGCTGATTGAGTCATATTTAATTTATTTATGCATTTTGATGTTCATGAGGCCAAACATAATTCTTATCATTATTTTTCTTTAATTGATTACTTGATAACCTTGTTTTGCCTGATTAATTTGATGTATGTCCACTAATTGATTTAATCACCAATAAATTGATTGTATTATGCATATTGTATTTGATAAATTTATACTTGATTTACTTTAGTTTAATGAGTTATGCCCAATTTATTTCTTTAGATGTTAATTAAACTATATGTCCTGCATACTACAATTTCTTATTTGATTATCAATAAGTTGATCATCTTATTCATGTTGCATCAATCTAATAGATACCTACTCAATTTATTTTGATTGATTGAATCAAACATTGATATGTTTTACCTCACACTTGAATTTGGCATTAAAGAATATTATTCATGCTTCGACATTGTTAGAATGATCTTATGTGCTCTAATATTGCCTTTTTTTAAAGGAGCTTCTTTGACATCTATTCTTTTTTTCCTTTACCATTTTATTTTACAGGATCTTTAAAGATGGTTCAGTTAGTAGAGAATTTTACCCTTTAAAGGCTTACACTTTTTTTTAACACTAATTTACATGATGAGCTAAAATTATAAGTCCAACTTTAATAGTTTAAGCTTGCCATTAGAGATTTTGCCTTTAAATATCCCAAGTTGAAGAACAATTTGAAGACCTAATAGTAGTCTACTAAAGATTCTTGTGAAATTATAGTCATAGTTGGCGTACTACTCACCAATTGACTCATTTGTTCCTTATATCTCTACTTTATGCTAATGATGTAGATGAAAACTATCAACCCCATATTAGGTAAGGAAATATTAATTGGATCTCCACCTTTCTTTTTAGGAGAGACATTCTTCATTTTAGGTGATATATTCATATTTTGTATGTTGGTAGGAGATAATTTATTTATGATTTAGTACTTATATTACATGTTTATATAGAATTATATGATATTCCCTTATGTTTTATTCATTATTTTGTAGGTAAGTTTGAGGAGAAACATGGATTTTACCATAAATTTCTTTATAGTCATCCGATTGAGGTGATTTTAAAATTATTTGAAAGCTAACTCAAAAAGTCAAAACTTTGTGAAAAGACCTAGAATAAAACCGCTACTAGAAATAAAGTAAAACTGGTGCCAAACTCATCATAGTTGCACACTAAAAGTTCTAGAATAAGACTAGTGACAACTTGAATGAAACAAGTGCTAATACTTGTAATAAATCATTACAAGAAACATGTTCACTAGCTACTTTTCGTTTTTCTTACGTTTTAGAATTTTCTAAATCATGGCCTAATTAAGCAAACAACAAGATCAACCTAGAAAAAATGTTTCACAGGATTTTTTAAAGGCTATTAGTTATGATTAATTTATTCTCTATAGTTGTTTTTATAGTATAATGGTATTATTTTAGCTATGAATTAATTTTTATAGCCAAATGGATGAGCTATATTTTCTTTTTGCAGTTAGAAATTATTGGATATCTTTTTACATAATAAAAGTCAAATATAGACATAAAATTAAAAGAAGTTTAAAGCTCTATAAATTACTTGTCATGCAAGAGAAACTTCCACATTTAGTGGCTCACCCAACCTTAGAGGTAATCATTTCCAACTAAGGCTTTTGAAGCCACTACTAAAAAAGGCAATAGTTGGCTAGTTGGTGGAGCAAGAAGAAAGGAACTTGAGATGACATCCATAATGAAAAATAAAAAGGCAAATCGAGTGTGGATTCCTGTGCCGAAGGTTATCAAGGCAGAACTCTAGTGACGGCGAGAGGAGGAGTAGGTAGATATGGCGAGGAGAGCCAAGGAGGCAAAGTGGTAGTAAAGTGGGACTGTAGTGGAGGACTAATACATTCACTTAATTTTCCTATTGTTCTAAGAAGAAAACATAGTTTAGGATACATCTAAATGAAATTAAGACCTTTATTTCTATAGGAAATAATTTTCCTTTATTTCCCTTTTGTTGTGTTACTGGGTTTGCAAGCCAGAAGGGCATCATCAAGAAGGAAAGTTCACATATATTTTCTTACCCCTCTAATATTAAAGGAGGCAATTCTTGTCCTAAAGAAATGGTTGATGTCAAAATAGTTTTTAAATACCAGAACAAATTTAATCTCTATAAATCTATTTACTCTCTATAATGATGTAAAACTATATACAGAAAACCTTCTATAACTATTCTCCAATAACTAACTAATAACAGAGTAGCTAACTTCTGTACATATGGAACAATATATATAAATAAAAAATATTTGTTCATTACCCCTTAAGTTGAAGTTTGATGAATATCGTACAAGTACAAGTTGTAGAGAAACTATTAAAAAACAAAGGTATGGCAAGAGACTTTATGAACAAATATGTAACTTGTAACTTGGAACTTGGAAGGGATACATCACGGATACCCTTTTTTGAACTTGTATCTTATAATATGACAATGAATTTCTAAATTCTTAGTTCTATTATGAAAAACATGATTAGAAGTGTTGTGAATTGCAGCTTGGTTATCACATCATAAAGATATTGACAACTATATTAATATTTGCGAATCATTCAAGAGTTAGTTAATCCGTTATAATTCTCAAATCGTAGCTCCTATGCTTCTATACTCTACCTTTATTGATAAATTGGAAATTGTATTATGCTTCTTAGTTTTCCATGATATTAGTGAATTGCCAAGAAAAACACAATATCCACTTAAAGAACTTGTAGTATTATGACATAAGGCCCAATTAGCTTTACAATAAGCCCCAATTTTGAACAAAGTTTTAGAAGAGAAAAACAAAGCTTTTAATTGAGAACCCTTGATATATAGTAAAACGTGCATAATTGCATCACAATGTGACGATCTAGGAGCTTGAATAAATTGACTAAGTTATTGAACCACATACGAAAGATCAGGACATGAAAATAACAAATACAATAATCTTCCCACCAACTGCCTATATTGCTCTAGATCATTTAATAATTCTCTACTTTCGCACTAAACTTATACCCGTTTGGTAATGGCATAGCTACTGATTTGGAGCTAAGTAAACCACCATCATTTTGAATATCCAAAACATATTTTCTTTGATTAAAATAAAGACCACCTATAGACCTTGCAATCCCTAATGCTAGAGAATATTTAGCACAACCCAAATCCTTTATAGTAAACTGTTCATGTGGAAATTGTTTCACCTTTTATATTTCTAATTATGTAGATCCTATAAAAGAACATTAGGAATATAAGCAATCAAGATGAAGAAATATGAGTTTTTTTTTATAAACAAACAATGATCATTCAAAGATTGAACGAATCCAAGTTGTAATTTTGTTGTAAGTTCTTAATTTCATTGTCTTGAGGCTTGCTTCAAGCTATACAATGATCTGATCAACTTTCAAACTTGATGTTTTTAAGCTTTAACATACCCTTCAGGAGGTATCTTGTAAACTTCTTCATCTAGATATCTATGAATAAAAGAATTGTTGATATCTAGTTAATGAAGTGGCCATAAATTAGCAGCTACAATAGTCAAGAAAATTCTGACTGTTACTATCTTTGAAACTGGCAAAAAACTATCCATAAAATCATTCCCTTTAACTGGTAATATCCTTTGACAACTAACTTGCTTTATATATGTCAACTATTCCATTAGGTTTCATTTTCACTTTATATACCTATTTTGATCCTATTGTCATTTTTCCTAGTGGTAATTTTGTCAACTCCCATGTCTTATTGCTTTCAAGTGCAGTTAATTCTACATTTATCCAATCTACCTACTCCTTTTTAAGTCTAGCTTAATTAATAGAAAATGATTCTTGAATATTATACACTATAACTAAAAATGACATGTAAGATGCAAAACATTTGGGTGATTAATGGTAAGGAAATGTGTTGGTATAACGTTTGTGCAATTAGTAAACAAAGGAATAGATTCTACATTATAGGAAACAAAATCATTCAACCATGTATATTTTTTCGACTCCAGAACTTTTCTTTAATCGTAACTCTTCAGGTAACAACAATGGTGGTTCATATATTTGTGTTATTAGTTGTACTTAAACTGGTTTATATTGATCTAGTGTTTTAAAAGAATGTATGTTTGAAAATCATTTGAATGGGTACAAGGAAATGACTCATTATGTTTAGGTAAATCAAAAGGTTTCGGTAAAGGAGTAGTTTCTACAAGTTCTTGTAGTTTATGGGAAGGGAAAACATTTTTATGAAACTGAACATCTCTAAAAACAAGAATTTTATGGTTTTGAATATCATAATGTTTATACACTTTTTGTCCATAGCTATATCAAAATAAAAACACACCGGTATGCTTTGTATCAAATTTCCCTTTCCTAAGTTAGTATTTGCAATAAAACACATGCATCCAAAACTTTGAAGGTGTTTATACGATGATTGTTTATTAAAAAAAAATTTATATATGGTTTTCCAAGCTAGTCTAACAGATGGTAAATGATTTATTATATAAATAGTAGTAAGAATAAAATCTCCCCAAAACCTATTTATCAAATGTGATTGAAATATTAAGGCTCTTAAAACTTGTAACAAATGTTTGTGTTTTCTCTCTTCCACTCCATTTTGTTAAGGGGTATGAACATATGATCGTTGATGAAAAATTCAATTTTTGGATAAAAATAAAAGGAAAATTTGACTCAAGAGTTGTAATCCATTTTCACTTTGTATATTTTGAGATGAATTGTGTTTGGGTCATTTGAAAAAGGGATTGAAGAATTGAAGGGAATTGATATATATATTTTAGCATAAAAGTCCATGTACATACGCTAAAATCATCGAAAATAGTGAGGAAGAATTTTGAACCACTTAGGCTAGGAGTACAATATAGACCCTATAAATTCACATGAATAAGTTCAAAACACCTGGTTGTATATATATTACTAGTGGGAAAAGGATTTCTTTATATTTTTCCATGGGGCAAATATCACAAACATCTAGGTAACCAAAATGGATTTTATTCATAGAATAAATATGACCAAGTCTATTGTGGCATATTACACCATCTATGATAGACACTTTATTTGTGAAAGAGTAAGGAAAACAATTGGCTTTAGCAACATTGGATTCTATGATATACAAATTGCCTATTGTTTCACCAACTACTATTGTTTCATTAGTCTTCAGGTCTTATAGAATACAGAGATGGATAAAAGATGAATTTTTTATGTGTTGTAATTTTTAACTTGTTAATAGATAGCAAGTTGAATTGAAAGCTAGGTATATTTAAAGCTTCAGTTAAGGTTATTCTATTTTTCAAGTTTATATCGCCATATGGTGAACAAACTTAATAGTTCCATCTGGTAGGTAAATTGGCATTCGTTAATTGGCTGGAATTATGGTTTTCATTTTCTTAACATCTATACACATGTTATTGAAGTAAATGACACGTTAATATAGAATTTACGTACAATAAACTAGATACACAAGAAGGGGGGTTGAATTGTGTGATCTTTTCGTGAATACAAAATCTTTTAAAAAAATCTTGTGAAGAACTTCTCTAACTTGTTAAAAGAGTATCACAAAAATTATATGAAAGTTATTACGAGTTAAATCACAAATAAGTTCTATATACTTGTTTACTAACAAAATAAACTGAAGTAAAAGGATAGAAGATAGACACTGCGATTTTTATACTGGTTCACCCCAAACCGTGGGCTACGTCTAGTCCTTAGAGTTCGTCTGAGTATTTCACTATACTTCGACAAATTACAAGTATTCTTTCTTCCCTTCCAAAGCCTCTTCAGGTCTCTTACACAAAGTATTGTTTCTTCTAACTCAACCTCTCCAGGCTCTTAGCCTTTTCTTTCTCTCACTAGAAATATATTGTGAGCTTTAGTTACAGTAGGGTTAGCTCTCTTAGTATTGCACTACAGAAAATTTCTTTTCTAAGTAGGCACTTGAACGCTCAAGGATCAATGACTTTTCTCAAAAGTTGTAAGATTATCTAATCTTCGAATACGATTAGTATTTATAGCCTAAGTCTCCAATTGCTTCTTGATTCTTGATAACTGCTTCTTGAATCTTGATAACGGTTATTTAGTTGAGTTATGTAACTAACTCCAACTAACTAACTATCTGACGTGCTAGCGTATCTTTTGCTTTGTATTGTCTGTATTTTCCTTTCGTCTGTGTTTTCCTTTCATCTTTGTTTTCTTTTCGTCTATGTTTTTCTTCCTTTTATGTTTTCGTTTCTTCTGCACACTTAACACACTTATCAAAACGTTCATTTGTTTATAAGATTATTATCATTTGATTGTCATCAAAATTAATCATCTTGAAGTCCTCTTGACTTAACAATCTCCCCCTTTTTGATGATAACAAATAATCATAATTTTAGAAAGATAAAAGTGAATGAACTCATATTATTCAGATAATGAATAAGAAGATAACAAACAAAAATACACGTATGCTATCTTCTACTTTTATTCTTTCTTCTACTTTTCTTTTCTTTCTTCTACTTTTTCTTTCTTTTCTTCTGCTTTTCGCCCCCTTTCTTCTTCTTTTCTCCCCCTATTTGTTATTAATCAAAAAGTTTATCTCAGATGCTTCATGATTTCAAAAAACTTGCATTTCATATCAGTTTTGATCAGCTTGAGGTCTTCTTCTATTGAAACTCGTAGATAAGCTACTTCTTTATGTAGATCACCCATTGAGTCATGTAGATCATCAACCTTAGTATTAATTTCTTCAATCTCTTGAACTAAGGCTTCCTGACTCCACTGCTGAGAGTGACTTACTTCTTCCTTTCCAATAGTAGTAACTTGTTGAGGTGCACTTGATGGATAGAAGTTTGTAGCAACAATTGTTTCTGAAGGTAAAACATCTAGTTCAATGATTTTCAGAACAAGAGGTTTGAAAAATTGATTGCCTTCAGGGAGATCAAGATCATCAGGTCTAGGCAGTTTTGGAATAGATTTTCCAAGAAGGTGAAGGACATCTTTAATCAAAGATATAAAACTCAAAGGTCTAAAGTGCATGATTAGGTACACAAAAGTCTCTAAGTTGACAATAATACCTTCAACCTTGATAGTTTTGTAATATCCTTTAGTCACTCTTCTAACTACCTGAGAAGTTGCATCTATGGTGAAGCGTCCACAATAACTTCCTGATGCTTTTGAAATGTGGTGTGAAATATAGATTCCTCTTGATTGCTTTGCATTGCATGCCTCATCTATATTTCTCACAGCTTCTTGTATCTGTTCTTCTGTAAGGTCACCTGTTTTTCCCTCAGGGTACATCTTCTGTTTCCCTTTTTCTACATTGCGTAAAATGTTTGAAGCTCTAGGTTGTACATCTAGTACAATCTTGATCAATGTACTACTTGTAGCTAGGTAGATAGTATATCGATCTATAGTCATCTTCAACGGATCTGGTTCTGACTTTTCATCTCTCAGAATCCCATAAAATCTTCTTTCTTCATGATTTAGAAGATGTATAGACTGATTATTGACCAATATAGGCTTAACTTGTACCTTGACTATCTTTTTCACAGGTTCTCTTATTATGATTAATCTTTTTCTTCTAACAGGTACCATTTCTTCTGTCACCTTCATTCTCAAATCTTCTTTTCTGATAGGATTATAAGATACCACTCTGTGTTCAACTGATTTTTATTTTTGTTGGCCATCAGTTGAAGTACTTTCTTTCTGACTATTCTTCAACTTCTTATTTTCTTCTACTAGTCTAGAAGGAGGTCTTCCTTCAAACTCCAACTTCCTTTTAATCCCTGTCTCATTAGTTGACTTTGTCTCCTGTTGTTGCAAAATTGAGACTAAAGACCTAGTAGCCTGTGGTGCTTTTTCTACCTTCTCAGAATCTTCACTAGGAGTCAATCCTTTCCCTCTCTTCTGTTCTTTTTGACAGAGAGTTAATAACCTTGGTGATCTTCTTGATTTTTTTAACTTTCTCAAAATCAAGTGTCTCTCCCTTTCTTTTCAACGACACTTCCTTTCCCTCTCTTCTGTTCTTTTTGACAGAGAGTTAATAACCTTGGTGATCTTCTTGATTTTTTTAACTTTCTCAAAATCAAGTGTCTCTCCCTTTCTTTTCAACGACACTTGTTTTTCAGATAGATGCACCTGACTTTCTTCTCTTTGTAAAATCACCTCAACTTTAGTTGCTACCTCTAACGATTTATTCTTCTTTTCTTCTATAACCATTCTTCCTGAGGATTGAGGTTTCTTCTTCTCTTTGGGAGTAACATTTCCACTCATGCTGCTACTAACAATACGCTCCCCCTCAGTCCTTGCTTTCGCCATAGAAGTCGTATCCTTCTTTTCTTGAAATTTCAATACCATTCTACCGATATTCACCGCATTACTAATGCTTTTGATATTCATCTTCATCTTGTTTGCTTTGTCAAGAAGAATTCCAGAATCTCTAAAGATTCTTGTTAGCAACATGCCATATGGTAAGGTGTTAGAATCCCTCTTTGTCTTCATCATCTACCTCAAAATCAAGTGTGGAAGATTTATAGCCTGATGATTGAGTAAATAGAACAGCCATTGTTCATCTATCATTGTCATAATGTTCTTGGATCCTGTTCTTGGTAGAATACAGTGAAAAAGTATAGTATGTATAACCTTAGCCTTTGAAACAAGATTTGGCGCCTTCTTGTCCTTTGGGTCACTACTTCCATAAAGTTGTCGATTTACATGTGCCTTCTCTAGATGGCTTTTAGTCATCCATCTAGTGTTATGAGAAACCTATATTCCAACATATGGACATCCACTAATCTTCTCGATGAGCTCCAGTGTCGCAATAACCGGCAATCTATCCACCGTTGATACTACAACATCATCTACTACTTTCACATTCTTCTAAAACTCATAAACTTCATTTAGATAAACTGTTTCATGGACCTGAAAGAAGTTTTTCCATTCCACTGCATCAACTTCTGATTCAATATCCATCTGATTCTTCTTCAACGAATTGAAATCAACATGTCTTCCATAAGTCATAGTTTGCTCCAATGTGATCTATAGACAGTAAAAACTTCTCAAAGTAATGAGATTAGTATCTGAAGATGAGAATGTAAACTGAAAGGGCTTGAAATCAAGAGTAGGGTAATGAACAATTTTTTAGAGTTCGGCAAAAATCAATTTCAGAGGATTTCAAGAGTATTCTAGAGTCGGTGATGTTTTGATCCTTTTGAGAGGATTTCCCTTTATACTTCCTTTTTTAAAAAAATTACCATCTGTAACTTGTAGTTACTGTGCTCTTGAAAACTTATGATTTTTTATCTTCCTTCTCTGAAAATCATCTGGGTCATGACGTGTCAGACGATTGGTCACTCAACACTACCGTATTCAAGTTTCATCTGATTTCTTTGAATCTTTCTTCATTCAAAGGCTTAGTAAAGATATCTGCCCATTGTTGATTTGTCTCAACAAACTATAGACTAACGATTGCCCTCTGTACATAGTCTCGTAGAGAATGATGTCTAACTTCGATATGCTTTACCCTTGAGTGTTGTATTGGATTCTTCGATAGGTTGATAGCACTTGTGTTG
>JAOSBO010014784.1:0-12634 GCA_027563915.1 Erythroxylum rotundifolium
GAAGGAAAAAACGGAAGGAAATTTCCGCAATTATCCCAGTAAAAGAGCTCGTCGGATTCATATACGGGGTTTATGAAAGTGTCGGGAGCGACAAAGTTGTCGTAACAATCATAGAGCTCGGTAGCCATTTCTGTGTCGGTCTGAGGAAAGCTAGCTACTTCTGCTTGATTAAGTTGCTGAAACGAGCCCAAATTCGGAAAAAAGCTCAAAGCCATGGAAGCGGGAAAGAATCTGCAGCAAAAAAACAAACGAAAGGGAACTTCAGAAGTTGGATAACACGAGACCTTTAACTCCCTACGAGCAATATCACATTCATCAAGGAAATAAACGATAAGAAGCAGCTAACTTCAAGTGAGATTAACAGAGACCAAGTAAATTTGCATGTGGGCATGAAGCTAAATAGACGAACGTAGAAGTAAGTTGGCGTGAGAAAAAATAAATAACGGGAAAGACGAAACAGACCGAGGAAGAAATGGTAGAATAAGACAGGTAATATGAAAATAGAAAAGTAGAGAAACACCTGAGAAGATACTGTACTAGGTTGTAGATACGGTGGTTTGTTGCTGTTGGTTTGAATAGAAGTAGACCTGTCTAGCTACCAGTAACGAAAGCCTTATCAAACTACCCGAAAACTAAAAACATACACGAGAGAGAGAAAAGAGTGGAGGAAGTTACAAGCAGTTGGAGATATTTGAGAGAAGTGGGGAAGAAGTTAGGAAGTTATTTTAATTATTAGAGATAATTAAGAGAAGTGGGAAAGAAGTTTGGTAATTATTTTCATTATTAGTATTCTCTTTTATTTACAAATACAAATAAATAAAAGATAATTAAATGAGAAGAACCAATCAAAACAGGAGGAATCTTGTATTCAAAAATCTAAGCCGAACAGGAACAGGATAGATGACAACGTTGATTGGAGACAAATAAAGAACAGAAACAGAGAATAACAAAAGCCACAACAATGGCTCTTACGAACTATTCCTATATCAATCCCTTCAGGCAACTCTTGACTTGCAAAACGCCCTCTTCGAAAGCAACAAAAGGCCCTGTCCGCTTCTCTGCTCCGACTCATCGTTCCGCCATCACCTGCAAGCTCTATATGGTGCAAGCAGCTAGTACAATTGACTTCAGTCGTAAGGTGATGATGCTCAAAAGGAAAATGGAACTTCTTGGTATCAATTGCGACGATCCCACCTGCACTCCTGGACTCTATAGCCTCCATCTCTGTCCCAAGGCAAGTAACAAGCTAAAAATCTTATCTTTGTAAAGGAAAGGCTTGAGCTTTAGATGATTATATTAATTTTGTCGATATTGTACGGTTTGATGTTGACAGTGCCAAGGTGGACAGTCTCTGGAGAAAAGTTTATCTGTACATATCATCCAGGAAGCGTAAGCTGCTTCTTTTTCGCTTGTTTCTATGTATTGGGTAATTCTGTAGATACAGAAATTAAAGTGGGATTTAAAGAAAAATATCTTCTTGGGAGAAAAATACCCATTTCATTTACGTGCGCAAATGAGTTAAAAAAAACTTGAGTGTGGGTTCAATGGCCATGTTGAAGTTTGTGATTCGGTGGTGCTATGCAGGGATTTTGCTATGTGGAGATGTTTCAGGACTAGTTGCGGATGGGCAGGGCAGGTAGTGATGCAAGTTATTTCTGTCTTATTCTGTTTCATTTATGGATTTTGGTGAAGGAAAAATACCAGCTAATTTGGTTTGGCGTAGGCTTTTGCTGATAGCAGGTTGACAATTGAGGGATTTAATAAAATCTTCAAAGTCAAGAGCTCGAAACAAATGACTCCGGAGGGTTTTGTGTTAGAGCCACTGGGTGAAAAGGTGCTGCCCTTGTGTTTGATGTAACCTTCCTTTCCTTAAAACAGGTTTCTGAAAGAGCTCTTGCTTTGTAGTTATGGAAAATGATGAAGTAAAATGTCCAAAGATTACTTGTTATTGTTGTTAACGCTTAGCGGTGCCAATAATGAGACATACAAAGTCTTCCGCTCACACTCTCTTTCTCTCTCACACACACACTTGGACATACATTGGTACCAAGATCTTAAATTGTGAGTTGTAGGCTACGGTGCTTGTGTTAATATCAGCATTGTTTGATGGGGTTCCATTTACATGTGTTGTGGCCACAAATGATCAATGTTGTTCTTCAATTATGCTTAAGAATTGCGATTTGAAACACTTATTGGTGCCAATTCATTTTTTCTTGTAGTTGATTGCCTACTTTGGCGAGCGAATGATTACGGGGGAAACTCTGCGGAGAAATGCTGTTATGCAGATGTCTAGTGAACAGGTGATTTAGTTGTTTCACTACTTGCAAATTTCTTTGCTGTTTGATGAGCTGTGGTTGAACTTCTTTGAGATGCTGTGCCATACGTGCTATGACATGCTTGTGCAATTTCTCGAGCTTGGGTTACTGAAGTAGTAAATCAAGTTGCTTGTTCTGGTTGAGATCTTCTTCAACTCAATAATGTCAACTGCTTTGGTGATAGAATCATGTTATTACAACATCTATTGGCTACAGGCTATTGTGGCTTTCACTTACAGAAGAAAAGGAGTGTTAGTTGGCTGCAAATATCGGACCATTGGAAAAAAATTCTGGCAGGTCTGATGCTAATTCTTGCATAATTGTTTAATATTTGAGCAAGAGGTATTTGAGTACTGATGGGTTCTTTGCCCTCAGGCTTCATTTAGCTGTTTGCCATGATTCTACTAGGTGATTCATTCTGACTTGGTAGAATCTGCAACTTTTTTCTTCTTGAGAAAAAAACATAACTCACTCATCAAAGTAAATATATGTATGTATCCATTATAACTGATATTTCTTCTATTTCTTTTCAGGAGAAGGGCACTGAAAAGTGGCTATATGGAGTTGATGACATCATTGAAGCTAATGAAATAATTATAGTAAACTCCTGTTACCTGTGTGTGTGTGCATGCACTTGTGTGTTATTCTAATGTCAGCACTTTGATGCTTCCAAAGGTTGAGGGGGAAATGGACAAGCTTTCGATGGAAGAAGCTGGTTTTCATCATTGTGTAAGTGTTCCTGGTGGTGCACCAAAAAGCATTTCAGTTAAAGATTTACCATTGCTAGAAAAGGTTTGTACTGAGATCAGAAAGCTTATAACAATTTCTTTGTTGTAAACATCATTAGGCAATTCTTGTTGTGACTTGTCTGATCATTTTTGTATTAGGTTTCCTTTTTCGCTTCTAGTATAAGATCCTGGAGAAGTTTTTAAACCACTATTGTCCATAAATGGGTAACACGATTTTTGCTAGTAAACATGAAGATAAGATTTAGAAGTGCAATTTTACCCAAATTGGAATTTTTCTATGACTATACTGTTTGTTAACCTCATAAGCCAAATATAACGTATGCAGAATTGAGCTCACTTGATTGCTGCTATCATTGTCCTTTAACACCAGCCTCCCCGTGAAGAATGGGCTTCACCCACAGTGTTAAAGATGGATAACGGCATCTCTGCTTCTTCTTTTAAAATTTCTTGCCCTGGTTACAAATCGTCTGTTCCCTCAAGCCAAAAGAGTCTTTTACATTGATGCACCGCTATGTTTACAAAATACTTTGTCCCTTCTTTCGTTCATCTCCGCTCTACTTTGCAGCTTCACAAAGCGTATTTGTGGAGCAGTGCTTGTTGTATTCCTCGTTGGTCACTTGGATCTTCTTGATATCTACTTCCATGACGTTCATACAACTTTACGTAACTCAGCACTGGTCAAATCTATAGGATTATGAAACTTAAACTCTACTGCTATTGCCTTTTTCAACCCTAATGAAAATTTCAAGTTCTTGTTCTTGGGTAAGATTACTGACACATGCTGCGAGTTCACTTAATTGTTGATGCTGTCATTGCCCCTTAACATATCTCTTTTTGGCTTTACTTGTAAGCATTCAACTTTTCTATCTTTTTATCGGCACTTATCATCAATTTGTTGTCTGCATTGCAGCATATATTCTAATATACAATTGAAATTTGTACTGTTTTTTACTTCTTTTCTTCTCTGTTTATTCTTGTGTTTGTTGCATGTATGTGTTTAAAGCCAGGACAAAGCATATCAGTATCTGTGGAACTGCAAAGAGTATTTGGATAAGGTGCGGACAATTGTAAGAAACTTCAGTTGGCATAATAATCTGATCCTTCATTTTCGGATTCAAATATCTTATTTCTACCTTTTGCATTATCTTCTTTACAAATCAACATAGGTATCTCGCATTGTCCTAGCTACAGATGCTGACACATATGGGCAAGCTCTGGCTGAAGAGCTAGCTCGTCGGCTGGGAAAGGAAAGGTGACTTTTATGGTTTATAAGCTTTCTTTTCTCTGCTTGGAATGATATTCTCTTCTATTTAGAAATAAAAGATGAAGGCCTTGATGGTAAATTTCTGTGATACAAGGCAATAAGGAATTATTAGGCATCTAGTAGTTTAGCACTGTGAAGACTGCACAAGAGTGCTTGGATAGTTTGAGTCAAGGTACACCATTATTTGGATATGAAACAGTTTGTAACTGCTCGCCTGAACACATACACACAGATATGGTCCTGTAGGTTTATTTGTGGCTTTTCTTTATTTCCCTTCACCTGATTATTAGCCTCCATTTCCATATTATGCATACCAGATATCTTTATGACGTGAAATGGCAAATCACGATTAGGGCCTATTTTTAATGATCACCTTCCTAAATAAGTTATTTGATCATTTGATTTTTGCTCTGCAAGCTGAAAATAATAAACAGTTGGGTTTGTGGCATGGTTAAAAGTCTAAAACTATTATCCCATGCTTAAGAATTTATTTACTATTTTCGTTACTCATTTTTCCTTTTCTTTCCGGGCTGTAGCAGATGTTGGCTGGTATGTTGGCCGAGGAAAGACGATTCTTATCCGTTCAAAGATGCCAATGAGGTCTGTTTCTATTTCAGTTTTCTTCCTTGGCAAGTTCTTATTGGTGACATTTTGCTTGCATAAAGTGAATAAATAGATAATATTTCTAAGTACAATGATTCCTTATACCTTTTGTGGAATAGGTTCTCAAGTTTCTTGGACCTGCTGCTCTAAGGGAAGTGATAGAAAGTGCCAAGCCATATCTGGCATGTTGTTTTAAGTAGCTCACTTACTTGGGTAAAGCAAAAAGATTCCTCTGTTTCCTTAGTGTTTAGTAATTCATATGAATTAAGGATGCAGTAATATTAAAAATTAGAGTGGATCAGGTACTCTTTCAAAAGGATGAATTGGGGAATTTATTCTTTTCAAATTTTATCAGCATGTGCAGGCTTTTGGTTGTACACTTTTAGTTCGTACAAATTAACAATAAGGGGAATTGCAGTTTGTTATCACATCATTCATACAAAAATGTAGTATTACTCCTGGTTGATAAAAAATTCTCAAAGAATTACCAAATTCATGCAAGTCTGATTCAACGTGCTTCTACTTTGTTCTTATGAGGATCAGATGAGCTGAACTCTGCTTAGACAAGCTGGTGAAAAGTGAAAGGGGTAACTACTGACTTGATGACCGCCACCATTCCAAGGAAGAAGCAAATCCAATCTCAGGCTCCTGTAGCTGTCAGTCAGCTGAACAGAAATCTCGAGGCATTGTTACCTTATCTGGATTGACACAAGAAGCTGAGAAGCTTCAACAGTTAAGATGGCAATTCTCTGCTATTACGGTGTCATAGGCCAGGCAAGGCATAACGCAAACACGTACTGATGTGCATGTCCATTTACCGAAGAGCAGCAACTGAACAAGCAAGCTGTAGTAACCTAACCTCCAACTTTTTTTTAAAATTTATTACAAATGAATTCTGAAAGAATGAGAATAATTGAAACAATTCGTTGTCAGAAATTAGTTACCAATTTACTTGAAAGAATGCCAAATGAATTATCACAAGCCCATTGGAACCTGATGAAAACATAAACAAATTCATCTTTGTTTCTTTAATAAACGTGGTTGGTTTTAAAATATATTTTAGGTAACATGAGGTTAGGGATGTGAATTATGACTCGGTCAGGCTTGTTTTTTTTGACCCGGGTTGGCCGACCTGAGGCTCATTCATTTTTTCCAAACAACATCCTTTCGAATTTTTTTACTTTAAAAAATTAATGGGCGGTCGGTCAACCTGTTGGAGGGCTGGGTTGCGGGTCAGCCCATCTCAATATGTGGGCCACCATGGGCGAGGGTAGCTCAGTCTGGTTTATTGACATGCCTACATAAAACGCACCCCGAGAATCGTAACAAAATAGCACGAAAGAGCTTTTAACTTTATTATTAACTCTAGATGGAAGAACACACTATGATATTTTCTAAGTTGACAAAACTCAGTCTAGAAGAAGATTTGAGTTTAAATTAATAATTAATTTTCTTAATTTTTGGATGGATATATGAACAAGGCGATTACAGATTTAGAGAGGTGAAGCATCAGCTAAGCTAAGCAGACAGTTGAACTATTGTGAAAATAATGGAGACCTTAGATTCACATCCTCCTCTAATTTATCTTCAAGTCTTGAATAACAACAGAATGAGGGAAAAAGAGACAAAACAATTCAATGATTATTAGTTTACTAACAATATTAAGTTGAACGAAAATTTTGAAATATATAGTGTTACTAGTAACGTCATTAAAGAACATATTTATTAGTTTTTATTTTAGTATTATTATGATCTTTTATGACTATTTTTATTTTATTTTTATTTAGTATTATTCTATTATTTTAATATATACATGTGGATTTATCGAAAATAAAGATAGTAATGGGTCAGTTGAGCCTGGGCGAGCATGACCCGACAACTTCTATTAGGGCCCAGGTCTAAGCTTGACTTGCTTGAGGCTATGGGTCTAAGCCCGAGCTTGACCAATGTTAGGCAATTCAGACAAAGCTTAAGCTCGACTCAGCGTGGCTTGAGCTTTTATTAAACTAAAAATGTAAAAACAACTCCCTAGATAGAGCCAGGCTTAGGTTAAGGCTCAATGTTTTCAAAAATATTAGGCACGAGGCTCAGCTTGGCCTTGGGCAATTGAGCTTGACATGTTAACCTTGGGCTAGATTGAGCCTAGGCTGAGATGCCATCTGCAATCAAAAACAGACTTTCCATCAGTTAGGAGTAATACTTCGTACTATAAACCTCCTCAAACCTCGCATACCAGCGGAATTTTTACTGGATTATTATTATTGTTGATGATTTCAAAATTCTTTTATGGCCAAGTAGTGATTGTTGGCCCCGGGTCTTCATACGGATTTTATAATGACTATGTACCACTATTGGAATTTATTTGAAATAATAATAAATAGATTTGGGAATATATAAATAAAATAAAATATAACATTTAAATTTAATCAAAGTTTAGGCAAGGAAAATTTATGGTGGGACTTTTCTGGTATAGGCAAATAGTAATTAAAAACGTCATAAAATAATTTTAGACATGGAATTTAATTATAAGAAATCACAAATTAATATAAACAATTTATTATCAATAAAATGAATAAATAAACAATATTCTTATACATCGACGGAAGCAAAACAAATATACGAACAATTAAAATAAATGACCTAAAATAAGCTTGACATGTAAATAAAATTTAAAAGTTGTCATGGAGGAACCCCCTTTTATATATTACTAATAAAATAAAATAATAGATAATAAATAAATGGATAAATAATAATTATATTAAATAAATAAAATTCATAGAGGAAGTAAAAATAATACCCAGCAATTTAATAAAAAATTATCATAGCAAAAGTGAACAAAGAATAAATGGATTTAGGTGTTAAGTGAATAGTGGCAATTTAATTAAAGAATGGACAATCTAAATTCAAAAGTGAAGAAGTCACAGGCTGTGACAAATAAAAACAAAGATGGAATTTAATTTAATTTAATGGCTTGGAGAGGAAAAAGTCACGAGTGTGACTTTTATCTCTCACGCCTATGAGAGGGAGGCAAAAACAGAGGCGTCACGATAGTGCTTGTACATGATCGCGATTTATGATGAACAGTAACAAGAAAATGATGGGATCCGCGATCGTACTGTGTCACAATCGCGACTTTTAAGAAATTCTGGAACTATCACGATTATGCTTCGTCGCGACCGCGACTTCTCAGTTGAACACCCTCACTTTCAAATAACATAACTTTCAATCTAGAAGTCTAAAAATTTCAAACTTTATATCGTTAGAAAGCTAAGAAACATATCTACAACTCTCATGAAGACAGTTTTGTCTAATTCAACTTGTATCAATACAGTTTAATCATTTAAGTAAAGTTTACCATTTCAGTCAAAAGAATTGTGCTACTATTACCAATAATGCTATATTATAAAGGTCATAACTTTTTCATATGAAGTCCAAAAATTTCAATCTTTATACCAATAGAAAGCTAAAAGAATAATCTACAACTTTTATAAAGACTACTTAGCCTAATTCTACCTAGATCAATGCAGTTTATTCCTGGAAGTTTCAATTCTCATTTTATCATGTTCTCTGTTTTCCATTCATCTATCAACCTACATTTCCATTTCAAAATCCAATAGACCTGAAACCATCATTCAATTCCCTACATACAAAACTCCTTTAATAAACAATTGACTCCAAACAAGTCCATCCAAGGTTTCCCAACATTCATCACAAAGACAACTTAACAGATACTTCATATCAGAAGCCATCACATCAGTATCATAATTACAAAATACATACACAAATGTTTATGCTGATATGCTTCTAAGATCACCAAAAAATGATCCTCACTAACTTAAATACAAAAAGTCTAGAATTCTTGGAAATTGCCAAAAACTTTGCAAGGCTCAGTTATGGTCTGTTGATTCTTCACCTGAGGAGTAGAAAATTTATAAGGTGAGCCGAAAAGCTCAGTGACTAATATGTTTATAACCAGTAATAATGAACCACACACAAACATATATGAATACTCATATAGGCATACATGTCTTGTCTTAATCCAGCAATGAAATTTCAGTATTCACAATTCCCACTCACATCTCATAATTCAACATATCATCACATAAAACGTATTGGATGTAATTTATCATCAAAGCATAACACTGAAGTTGCATCATAACTCGACATATCAAAATGCAATGCACAACATAATGGCTCGAGAGTTCCGTGAAACAAAACAGAGAAATCAAAGTTTATACTATGAAATAAAACGAGTCCAATTTCTCAGGATCTCGTGGCCATAAGCGGGCAGCCAGGAGAAGACTATATGTCATCGTGCATGAGACTAACGAAACGGATTCCTCTCTTGCCCACATAATAGGTTTTTCAATGCTTATACATTTCATAATATATTCATGCTTTCATACTTCTTAAATTTTCTATTTTTCATTCACGCAAAAGTAATAGAATTCTTACAAAGCAACATGATATACATTCACGGAATATCTTTCCCACATTCACAATGAGTAAAACAAATATACACATAATTATTTTAGCTCATCATCACAAAACTATAAACACATTACCCCCCTATTTATTTAATACTTCCAAGAGTCAAGTTTTCTCTTCTCTTTGCTCTTGATGTCAACTAGCTTGATTCCCTAAAAACAAACATATTTTCATTTAATTAGCACACACACATAAATGAAACTTTCCTTAAACCTAGCTATCCATGAATAAACTTAAGCTTGATCTATTCTTACTTTTTCTAACTCAAGGAACTAAAATTTACTTAAGTTCATAAAAGAAATCTAAGAAAATAGTTTTCTTACTCCTCTTCTTTTCTCTCTTCTTTTTCATCGCATAGTCTATCTTGTCTATTTTCTTCTTCCATCAAAACAAAGAATAATAAGGTTTACCTAAAAAAAGAAAACTCAGCCAAAAAATCTTCTTTCTATCCTTCCTCCTTGCTCTTTTCTTCTTCTTTCTCCTTGCTTCAGTTTCTCCTTCTCTCCTTCTAGGCTCTTCTACGATTCTCTCCTTCTTTTCTTTTCTTAACACACACGACTCCTCCGCTTTTGTCTTATTAATTTAAGACAACCTTTTAGTTTTTCCAATTTACCCTTCCTTATTTAATGAAATTCCTACTAACTCCTTCACTTTATTTTAATTCTTTCTTTTTAATTCAAGCCACCATCTAAATTCATAATATACCATATTAAACTCCAAAAATTTTCTAATTCATAAATTCTATTTTATTTTCATGCTTGATAATTTAATAAAATAAATTCTAAGAAAAATTCGAAGTCCAACAGTGATCATCTTTTTTTCCTGTTAAGCAAACTTCTTCAATAATATTGTTCATTACATTACCAATAAATAAAGGAAAATTTTTGTCTGGTATCAACTCTGGACTCAAGATCAACCTTATTTATATTTATAAGATAAAACTTAAGAATTCTCTAATCAAAATATTTTATATGGAAGAGGTTCTAGGGTGGCTGCTTCTACACAAATTTTCTGATCATCTCTGCACCACTACCTCCTAATTATTTCCCTCTCGACGATTATAGGATTCTTATCCACCAAAATTTTGACTTCTAGTTCTAGCGATTGAATAATCATTTAGTCCCCTTTTTGGACAACACATACAAAGAGACTCATCAATAGTCATTTTGGATCAATTCATATTGATTGATTGCCTCAATTATGTTGTTAATGACAAATACCAAACTTTTTGGTTTGGATCTTGCAAATCATTCACATAGGAGATTCGAATCCATTTTTTTATGATCCGTCAATAAAAAAATTCATTCCCTTAATAAAAAAATAGGAGGTAGAACTCATAAAGACTTTTTTGTGATTCATCCTTAGAGTTGAATATCCCATTCAACAATTATTTTTGATCCAATCTAATGGGGCATCAAAATAGCAAAGTTCTTTGCCAGCGGTGCTGCAGTAACGTAAGCCCAGATTTTATTTTTGTCTTAGATTTATGTTTTCTTTAGGACTCCTGAGTTGGTAGAATAGTTATTTTATTTCCTGATTTTTAGCACATGTTTAGGACTAAAAATACTTGGTTTCGGTGATGTTTATAGAGGACTTTTATTCGATATTTTTCATTCTATAAAACTTAACTCTCTCAATCAATTTCTACAATTCTGGGTTTTAGAATTGTGTTGTTTATTTCACTTCTGTGCTATGGCAGGTGGTATCAAAGCCTTGAATCTCATGAGGCTTGTTCAATCTGATAATGACCAATAATCCTATCGATGATGATCAAGGATTACTCATTGTTTGGAGAGAGCTCGAAGAACCCGAGACGTCTATTCACAACATCAAACAACAATTAACTACAATCAACGGGCAGTTGCAAACTTTGTTACAAGGTGACAATAACCAAAGAATTGGGGATCAAGCTGCGAGGGAAGTTGCCTCTGCATAACGATCTCAAATTCCAGTGTTTGCCATGAGAACTAACGACTCTAGTGATGACGAAGAAATTATACAAAGAGAGGACCGTCGTTGGCTAAGAGGAGGTGACCATGAATACGAATTGAAGGTAGATATTCCATCTTTTAGTGGTGACCTTGATATAGAGGGCTTCTTAGATTGGTTAGATGAAGTAGATGGGTTATTTGACTACACAGAAACTCCAAAAGAGAGGAAGCTAAAATTGGTTGCTTATAGGCTAAAGGGAGGAACGTTAGTATGGTGGACTTAATTGAAAGACAACAGGAGAAGAGAAGGGTGAGCTCCTATGTCTTCTTGGGAAAGGATGAAATAGCTATTAAGAAGAAGATTCTTACCTCCAAATTATGAGAAGTATTTGTTCGATGTTTATCAAAACTGTGTACAGGGAAGAAAGAACATTTATGAATATACAACATAATTTTTAGATTGGCAGCTCGCAATAATTTGGTAGAAAACGAACCACAATAAGTTGCTACATACTTAAGAGGCTTGGAACCATCAATTAGAGAAAAGATTGGTATTCATATGGTTTTGAATGTTCATGATGCAAGTAATTTAGATATGAGAGAAGAGATGTTGATTAATTAAAAATGAAGAGAGAATAGAAAAACATGGAACAACAAAAGGCTAGCAAGTGAAAAGGGAAAGGAAGTTATAAACTCCACTCAGGCACGAGGTAACGACATGAAGGGAAATAATTATAGTAGTGGAAATTCAAGCAAGCAAACCACCTTGATTCCTAAATTACAAACCCTTACACAAAACCTACTCCTTTCAAATGTTTTAAATGTGGAGAACCTGATCATCATTGTAATGAGTGTTCAAGAAGAAAATTTGTTAATACAGTAGAACAAACTGAAGAAACATATAAGGAAGAAGAATGCAGACCTGATGGAGATAAAGAAGATGTTTTTGTGGGTGTCATTAAGAGGTTGATGATTTCCAGGAAAGAACATGAAACTTTGCAAAGACATAAATTGTTTAGCACTAGATGCATGATAGAAGGTTATCTTTGTGAACTAATCATTAACGGAGGAAATCAAGAGAACATTGTTGGACCTCGTAATTTTTAGGATTTTATATTTTATTTATTTATTTTATTAAATTATCTAGCATGAAAATAGATTAGAATTTATGAATTAGGAATTTTTGGAGTCTAATAGGGTATTTTTAAAATTTTATAAGGTAGTATGGATTAAAATGAAGTAAAGGGGTTAATAGGAATTTCCTAATAAAAGAAGGGGCAAATT
>JAOSBO010014793.1:0-12634 GCA_027563915.1 Erythroxylum rotundifolium
TATCAATTACCTATCCTTACAATAAGAGGATTAGTAATATTTACGTTAATCTAAAATTAAGTTTTAATAATCTTTATAGAACGAAGAGTTTATTTAAATCTTACATGATAATATAATTAAAATCAAATTTAAGTGAAAATTTTAATGATTCATTTATTATATAAAAATAATATTTTGAAGAAAACTTGATTGTTTCTTAGAAGTGCTTGTTTGGGTGATGGAATAAAAATTGATGTTTAGTATGAATTTATCATTGAAGACTTATAAAAGAAGTAAATAGTCACAATTTTATAATTAACTATAACAGAGAACTATACCAGATTCTTCTATAACTAAATTTGAATATCAGATATTTAGTGTATTTTATGACACAGGCGTGTTGGCTACTCGACTTTTGTGGTGCATTAACATGTAGTTGAAGTGAGCTACTGATTAAGAACTCATCTCAATAAATAGCTTACCAACTAATTTTTTTGTAGTTATCATAATTCTTTTTGTTCAATGCAATTATTGAGTGAGTGTTTTTAACGATATTTTGATCATTTTATTTACACCAACCTTTTTTTAATAGAGTTGAAAGTGTCAAACGTTAAGTCCAAATCATTTTACCATTAAATTGGTTTCTAGATAAGTTTAAACACATGTAAATTTCATTTTCTTAAAAAAAATAACCGAGACTAAAATAAACTAACAAAAGGGTACGAAATTGGAATGTTTAAACTATAAAAATGGAATTAAAAAATATATTTCTAATTCAATGAGGAAATGTTAGTTTTTTCCAAAATAATGTTAACAATAATGACTTTGGAAATTTATTAGTGTGCGAGTGTGACTAGTGGCTTCCGTGACTATGGGGTATCCCCTCAGAAAATAAGATGTTAAGATATAAGTTATCATATATTAATATTTAATTTTAGACATTATTTGATAATTGGATTTAGTTGTGTTTAAGTGAGATTCTTTCAAGACAAGTTTGAAAAGTTTAAAATCCTAATTAAGATGGTATTTAGTATGTACATCCTATTATGGGATACTTGTGATTTTTGGAATTTTAACTTGATTATGGCAACTTGATATCTAATTGGATATTGTCGATGATGTTTGCGACTTGATTGAGTTGAGATAGAAGTTTATTTGTTGCAAACTTCTTGGTTAATCATGTCACCCTTGGCCAAAGGTTTTTGTGTTGCGTTTTTATTGGAGTTGTCATTCATTTTGGAAGTCTAACCAGTTGTTTTTCTAATATGTGTTCGACGTGATTTGGCTGACGGAGTGTGGGAGTGTAGCTATTACGTTTTCCTTTGCTCTTGCGTGACTAAATTGGGCTGCGTGATTGCTGATAGCCAGTCGTGTTTTTTTTCCTAATCTTGAAATGCTATTGAGGGCAATTTTGGCAGCTGTTCTTTGGTGGTGTTCACGTGATTTTGGGGCTGTGTTTTTAGGTTGATTGTGTAATTTTCTGCAGCTAGTTTGGTGGTTGTCCAGTTTTAGGTTGGTGGCTATTATGTGTGACTTTGTAGCTGTCTTTTTGGTGTGATGGTGTGCAAAAAACTCTAAAAGTTTTCATTATTTTGCAGCTATATTTTCTGGAACTTTTTTTGGCAGCTGATTTTTGGCGATTCTATCCATCTTGGACAACTGCATTTTCTGTAGTGTTGAGTGATTTTCAGGGTTGTCCAGATATTAGTTTTTAAGTGAAAAATGTCTAGGAGATGTATGTTATTGCAGCTGTATTTTTGGTGACGTTTTGGTGATGAAACATTTGTTTTATTGATGTTATTTTGATGTTGTTGTGTGTGGGTTGATTGTGATCCATCTTAATAGTTCACAACAGATATTGTTCTACCACTTCCCACACTTTCGGGTGATGAAGCTACATATTTAGGGGAGTGCTTTTATTTCAAGTGTTTTTTTTTGTTTATGTGATTATTGATTTAATCACTTGAGTTGTTTTATTATCATCTTTATTATCGAACATTGTTGAGAAAATCCTCTGTTGAGGTTAGCACGACGTGGTCATATTGTTGGGTGTGAAATACTTTCACGAGTTGTGAGAGAGAACGAGGGGGGATAGTATCAATGGTTGATTGGTGTTGGCTCAGTAAAGCCTTGTATAAAAACTATTGTCATTAGTGAAAGTATTAAGCTGGGTAAGGGTCCTGTAGATATAGCCAAGGCATGTCGAACCGCATTACCAAATTTCAGTGTCGATTTATATTTGCTTGTTTAATTTTTATAATTTTTGATTGGTGCTAGAAATGACTACACTCAAATCAAAGATATTGCGAAACTACTACATCTTTCAGGTTTTTCAATTAGTATCAGAGCGGGTCACTGAATTAAAACTTGGTACATCAAGTTCGTATAGAATTGTGTTTCATAATTATGACTATAAGAGAAGGAGTATCAATTATCAAGCCACCATTGTTAGACGGTTCATATTATCCTACGTAGAAATTATGGATGAGGGTATTCATTCAGGAACAAGGAACAAAGGAATAGAACTCAGTTTTAAATAGTTAGACACATCTAATGATGACTAATGAAATGGAAGAAGCAGTACTTAAAGATGCATCTAAGTGGACAAGGGTTAAAGAAGAGAGAGCATTTGAAATTTTCTAAGCCTTGCACGCCATCTTCAGGGCAGTTGTATGAAGCCAACAAAACCAAAAAGAGCTTGCCACCAAAACTAAAGGCCTGGCCTCTGGTGTATCTAATGTCAAAAAAATTAAAGGTTTTTACCCAAATTCCCAAGTGTCATTAGCGAAAGTAAATGTAAGGAAATACCTGTACTTGGCGGTCGTAAAGCAATTACGGGGACGCCACCATAAACACCTGGTGAAAGCAAAACTAAGGAACTGCTTTTAGGAATCCCTTGAATTCTTGGTGGTAACAAAACTAAGGCTTTGCTCCCAACTGTCCTTTCCAGCAAAATCCATGATGAGCTGGGCGGCTTATTCTCACTAAAGCATCTAATTCTAAAACGGATGAATTTTGAGAGCTTGCCTTCAAGCATTAAACTCCTCACATAGCTATAGCTCATGGACTTTAGAGAGATAAAAGAATAGATTGTATTGTTAAGTTCTCTGATTGTTACAATGATTATATAATAAATGGTAATAATAAAAGTGGTGTGTACAGTAGAAGTTTGTTATAGAATAAATAACATAACATAGAGGTTGTTATAATAGAAGACAGACTCAAGTTGAACGTTGATGGTTGTTCTATTATGCCCCTGCAAGATGATGTTGCGACAGACGACATTCATCTTGGTGCAAAAGTGATCAAGCTTCTATCCGGAGAGGGCTTTGGTTAATGCAGCAACAACTTGATCATGAGTGGAGATATGAGAGACTGAGAGAATATTGGACTGAATGTGTTGGTGGACAAAGTGATAATCCAGAGCTAGATGTTTCATGTGTGAGTGAAATTTAGGATTAGAACAGACAAAGGTGGCACCAAGATTGTCACTGAAAAGATGTGGTGGAGCAAAGAGAGGGACATGAAGTTCGATTAGAAGATTTTGAAGCCACATAACTTCTGAATCAGCAGACGTAAGAGCACAATACTCTGCTTCAGTGGTGGATCGAGTAACTGTGCATTGATGTTTGGAACTCCAAGATACAAGATTACTGCCGAAGAAAATGATATAGCTGAAGGTGGAGGTTCGAGTGTCGGGATCACTTCCCCAGTCAGCATCATTAAAGGCATGTAATCATAAATTTTGGGACGTTATAATTGGAGGCCAAAATCATGAGTATGTTTAAGGTAACAGAGAGTACGCTTGAGTTGTTGAAAATGAAGTTCAGTTGGTTTATGCATGAATTGTGACAGTTTGTTTACTAAAAAGCTGAGGTCAGCACGTGTGATAGTCACATATTGGAGGGCCCGTAAAATACTGCAAAATTTAAAGCCATCAATATTGGTAGTACCATCATTTCGGGTTAAAGTAATTGTGGTGCTTAATGGAGTGGTGCATGTATTACAATCTTCCATATCAAACTTTGTGAGAAGATCATGAATGTACCATTATTGGGAAAGAAATAGTCCATGACTGTTGGGCATGAGTTCAATGCCGAGAAAGTAGGTAAGAGTACCCATGTTTTTTAACGAGAACCATTTGGAGATGACAAAGATGAAGGTATCCAGTTCTTTTGAGGAGTTCCCTGTTAGTAAGAGATCGTCAACATAGACGAGAAAGTACAAGACTGTGGATTCTTGACAAACTCTAAACAGAGAAGAATCACAAGCACTGTTGACAAATCCATATTTAACCAGGAAGTGACCAAGTTTATGGTACCAAGTAAGAGCGGCTTGTTTAAGCCCATAAATGGCTTTTTTGTAATTTACAGACATGAGTTGGTCGAGTTGAATCAACAAAACCTGGAGGTTGCTTCATATAAATTGTTTCAAATAAGTGGCCTTAAAGAAAGGCATTGTTGACGTTCAAGTGATGAAGATGCCAGGAATGCGCAAGAGCCAGAGTGAGAATTATTTTGATGGTTTGATGCTTGACAATGCAGGAGAAGGTTTCCTTGTAATCAATACGAAGACACTGATCAAAGCCCTTTGCAAAAAGTCGCGATTTATAGCATGTGACAGAACCATCTGGATCGCCTTTTACATAAAAGAGCCATATACAGTTAACCATATTCAGTGCTTCTTTTTCCAGAACTAATATCCAGGTGCCATTGTTGATGAGGGCAATATATTCTACATTGACTGGGTCACGCCAGTGAGGTATTTGTATGGCCTGAGGGATAGTGCAAGGCTCATCACTGAGAGGTAGGGGTGTTTGGAGACAGTATATGATTTTGGTTTGCGGATGTTGTTTTTGACCCTTGTTTTGTAAAAGAAGAAGAAATATTTGGCTTTTTGAATTGTGTTTGTTGAATCAGGAAATGCAGTTTTATACAAGAGGTTTTCTACAATCATGCTAATCATAAAGGCAAGTAAATAAAAATACAATTAATACAATATATTCGTTAAGATGTGGATGCTTGCTAAGAGTAATAAGTACATTAAATGACTTGCCATGAGATAATTATATGGATAATCTATTATAATGTCAGTGAAAGTCTCTTCATAGCAATGGTGCAAATATCGTTATACTTGAGGTGCTTAAAGATATCTTAAATATTGATCCTATACTTTGACTCAATTCCTTGTCACCTCTTAAAGGTTGGTCATATGATGGTGATTGGGTACAACTTGAGGTATTCGAAGGTAATTGAGTAGCCAATAAAAGATTCACCACTCTTGATAGGATGAGATGATACCTATAGCCTCTTGTTGGGGTTATTACTCGGGAATTTCTGGCCACAATAAAATTATCAAAAAGATAGTTGTCAGTGACATATCCAATTGAGTAATGAGTCTCGAGGACAAGAACTAACATCACTTGGGCTAGATGTGACGTAGTCAGTCTAGTAGGAGTTGACACTTTAACTATACTCTAAACCAAGTGGGGGATAAAATAGTGAAATGACAAATTGCATGGGAACATTGTTTATGGAAGGATTCGAAGTCAAACCACTGACTTTTCAGTTAATTGGGGGTCATGTTGTGTTGCTAGATACTGCTCACAACTTGCTTGAATTGAGTATTAATTCAAGTGTCCAGTACAACTAAGAACCTAATGGGTCACATGCATTAGAGATGCAAAGAATGAGTAAAATGGTTTTGGATGGGGATCCAAGATATGAGAGATGCATGACTAAGCTACAAAAGTGTGGTAGTTTAGGGTAATTTGATTGTGAATCATATGATAAATGTGAATCTTGCTTATTAGGTAAGATGACAAAATTACTCTTTAAAGAAGGGGTAGATGTTTTCATTCTAAATTAAGTGGGATTGAAAGTTACTGAATTCACATTAACTCTTTGTTGATGTTGGTGGTTAAAGGGAGGCTAAACGGTGTTAAAGACTCCATTTTCATGCAAAAGTTGTAAGAAAGCAAAGTATCTTTTTGTGAATTGTTTACCATCTTCTAAAATACTCTCTCGAATAACACACTACAAAGCTAGTAATTTGTGTGTGTTCTAGCCATTCTTTCTAAAAGGCTTCAGGCTTCGCTCTTCTTGTGGATATCATTAGAGATGCCCTCCTTTAGTCGTTGTGGTTTACAACATCCCAAAGTGATAAAGACAATGAAGAAAGAAGGAGATTTTAAGGTACACATCTTGAGTTCATGTTTTATTTTACCGCATCTAATGGCACATGTTTTACTACATATAATGACAAATAAACAACAATGATAACAACACTCATTATAAATCTCGCTAGTACGCGAGTTTGAGAAGGTCCAGTATTATACAGTCTTATTCCTAAAAAGTAAATTTATTGTTTATAAATTTAAAATAAATTGCATGACAAATTAACAAGTATAAATGTATGTATAAAAAATGCTATTGAAAATTCGTTACGTGTTATACTTCACGATAATCTTCGTGATAATACGATTGGTTCGAGTCGGCCTCTCCATGCATCGAGTTTCCACACATGGTTTCTAAGCGAAAAGACAAATTATAAGGGGAAAAAATCTAAACTCGGTAAGGACAAGGGCAAACATAAAATTTCTTTCTCCCTCAAATGCGGGCACAACAAGATTCCTTTGAATTTCAATGTTTTTTCAACGTTTTAAAAATCGGATTGGATATCGAACTAGTCAAGTAAAATATTTAAAGTTTAAAAGTTCAACCGGTATTAAACCGCTATAAAACTAATTTATAATAAATAAGAAGCAAAAATTATAGGAAAAATTATAATATAATATAAAATAAAATACTTTATTGAAATAAAAAATTCATTAATAATGTCTATTAATGTGTAGTAAATCTAACAATTTAAACTAAGACTGAATATGATATAAAATTTAAAAATTTAATAATTATTATTATTATATTTTTATTTTATCATTTATTTAAAGACTAATAAAAGTTGAAGTGTATTTAAAGAAAGTGAATAAAAAGACTCTAACTTTATTTTAACTTTTTATAATATCTTTTAAACATAATTATTTATAGTTTAAATATTATATTTTAACACATTCTCAAATTATCTTAAACAAAATTATTTATATATATTAATTAATAATTTAATTTATTAAACAAATTTATAATAAAAATAATAATTAGTTTTTAACAATAATAATTTAAAAAATTTTAATTAAAGGATAAAGAGATAAATAAAGAACTTAAAATTTGAAAAATACGATTTATTAGTGGGATTAAATAAATAAAATAGTAATTTATTTTTCAAAGATAATAATTTTAATTAAAATATAAATAAAAGTATAGTTTTGAAAAATATAATTTATTAATTAAATTGTATAAAAGAATCGAAAAAAAGTGAAAACTTTGACAAAGACAATTTTCAAACTACTATAGTGAGGAATAAATGTAAGTTCAGAGTATTTATACTTGGTGGATCCCATACCTTACATATTTTCAAATTACTTAACAAGCTTTTCAAGAACAAGTCAGTTTTTAAAAATTTATTATTTAATTGGTCAATTTTTAATATAAAAGTTATTTAAAAAGTTATTAAGTTAAATCAAAACAAAAATTAAGCTAATTTCTGGTAGAATTGACGGGTCTATTCAAATTAAAAAAATATTGGTCTTTTCAACATTGCTCATCTAATTTTGTTGACCAGTAATGTGATCTTAGACTTGTTCCATTATCACGTGCAGGATCCAAAGACGGGGCATCTCCTTCGAAACAGGACATAAAGAAGGATAGTCGTTTGAATTTATATCACCTCTTTAATTCTTTTGCCCGTGAGTCAACCTTTTACCCACGAGTCAATCTAGTTTCTAAGGACATCCCTACTCATGGGTCATACTATTTTTTAGGTCATACTTCTTTTTAAATTTTAGTGGATTGCTGGGATTTGTTAAACAGAAAAAATATTGGTCGTTTATCTTGTCAATTAGCCAAATATGGAACCTTACCTTTTAATAATAGCAACTTCGCGTCATCTACCCTTTTTGATTTAATCTACTATGATATTTAGCGTCCTTGTGCTATTCTTATTATGGGAAGTTCGAAATATTTTGTAATCTTTGTTGATAAATTTTCGTCGTATAAATAGATATGTTTGATGTAAAAAAAAAACTATTTAAAAGATTTGGAGGGACATGTTAAAATTGAAGGACTTTAGCCATAAAGTCGCTGTTGATACAGAGATAAAGATTAGTTCTAAGATCTACCATTTAAAGCAACTAAGAAGTTGATAAAGATACAGTTCATCGTATCACATTAAGGTTACTTAAATGAATAAGTGCATTAAGAGTTTTATAGTTCTAAGATCTACCATTTAAAGCAACGAAGAAGTTGATAAAGATATAGTTCATCGTATCACATTAAGATTACTTAAATGAATAAGTGCATTAAGAGTTTTATGTGTCAACAATATATTATTAAAGCTTAAAGGTAAATCTTATCATTTAGCGATTAGATTTGTCATGCTCTATGAAGCAAAGTGTTAGCCAATCAAATAGGTGTATAGTTATAAGCTAATAGTGGCAGAGATAAGATGCTCTGTTGTAATGATGAGAGACAAATTAAAGTTGATCAATATTATTGAAAAATCAAGAGAGACAATACTTAAGTGGTTTGGACATATTACAAAAAAGATTGTAAGAAAATCGTTTAAGGTGATAAAGAATAATATGACTAAGTCGGAACTTACAGAAAATATAATTCTCAATAAAAAACTTTGGCATACTAAAATATAGAAAAAGAATCTCTTATAGAGAGATCTTTGTTGTTTTTATAGGTCTTTTAAGTATTTTCCTATTATATCTAGCCTAAACATTTAAATATGTAGTACTCACTTCTTAGAGATTTAGCTTAAACATTTACTTACTTAATCTAGATATTTTCTTTTAATGACTTTATTTATTTATTTACTTTTTTTCTTGTGCAAGTTTTTTTTTTACTTCATTGACTCTTTATTTTTTCTATCTTATCGTTTATTATTTATTTTATATTTTATGTATTATATACAAACACACACATATATATTGATTATTTTTTCTTGATATAGGTTTATCGAAAATAGTTTATCTCCTAGTTACAAGTAAAGCTACTTATTACTAGATTTTCTCATATCATACGTATTAGCGGATATTGTTGTTGTTATTATTTAGTTTCAATTTCAATTTATTAATTATAGACTCAATTGAATAAAACTCAAATTTTTTTATGATTTATAAATGATACTGAAGTTATCAATTAACTATCCTTACAATAAGAGGATTAGTAATATTTACGTTAATCTAAAATTAAGTTTTAATAATCTTTATGGAACGAATAGTTTATTTAAATCTTACATGATAATACAATTAAAATCAAATTTAAGTGAAAATTTTAATGATTCATTTATTATATAAAAATAATATTTTGAAGAAAACTTGATCGTTTCTTAGTTATTAAGGAAACTTATGGGAAGGGCAACAAGCCAAATAGTCAATAACTATTCAAGAGACAAGATATTGTTCCTTATCTCTCGAGTTGCTGTTCATTGTTAGCACTATTGCGATCACCAGGCTACCTTCCCAAACTCCCATCAATCCAAACAACGATCACCTAAGGTGTCCCAATACACCAGCCACAAACACATTTCCCCGATTGTCCAACGCCCCTCCCCAGGCGGTCATGGACCCGGATGGACAGCCATCCAAGAAGGTCTGGATCCGTTCTCGCGAGGACGACCCAACCTCAACTCCCAAAATGTCTGACCGCGCAGTGGTCGTCGATGGCCATCAAGCAGGACCTGCAGCTGTGGAGTTACCCTGGCCGTCCGAGCCCCTAATTGCCATTGCCGACGGGGACATTCAAGTGGTTTTTGCAGGATCGGAGAAAAGCATTCAGCTCTCCATAGAATTGAAAGAAAAACTAGATAGCAAATGGGCTCAAGCAGTGGTTGTGAAATTGATTGGAAAAAAGATTGGTTACCGATTGCTATGTCAACGACTCCAACATCTCTGGAAACCCAGCAGCCCCATCAGGATCATTGATCTCGACTGTGATTTCTACCTCATCCAATTCATCGAGGAAGCCGACTTCATCCACGCATTAACCAACGGACCGTGGTTAATCTTCGGCCATGCCCTGTCCATCCAGAGGTGGACGCCTGCATTCTGGCCGGCACATGATCAGCTCAACACGGCCGTGATCTGGGTGCGTTTCCATGGTATTCCGATCACACGTTTCCATCTCGACATCCTCCTCGCGCTCGGCAGCCTAATTGGACAGACAATCAAACTCGACTCAGCCCAACGAGGTAAGTATGCTTGTATTGCTATCGAAATCAATCTTGCTTTACCTCTACGGCCGACGGTGGACCTCGACGGCGAGACCATCCACGTCGCATATGAGGGTCTGACCAACATCTGTTTTGCTTACGGTCGCGTCGGCCATGATATTGGGCAGTGTCCGGAGAAGCCTTCCGAGCCGCCCAATCCTTGCCCCATGACGGATGTGCCTATTGGTAACACCAACGAACGTCTGCGGTAGGGAAAGGCATCGCATGCCCCGCACCTGGGTCGGCGGCCCGCCACAGACAACTACCCTCCCGAGGGGACTGCACACGGGTTGGGACCGTGGATCCAGGTCCAACGGCCAACCCGACGCGTCCCCTCACAACGGCTCCCTATCACAGCCGCCAATCGCAGCGTCTCCCGTACGCGACAGAATGGGTCTCGTTTTGACGTCCTCGCCACTGGAGAAGCTGCTGCAGACGCAAGCACGATTCAAGCCCCACGTCAACCGTTAAATGACCCAACCCATGTGACGTCGTTTGCGGTAGGAGACTTAATTTTCCAGGCTGGACCGCGTGGATCTGCTAGACTGCCCATATCTTCTTCAAGCCCAGGTTGCACCAAAGCCCTTCAAAGGA
The DNA here is from genome assembly GCA_027563915.1 of Erythroxylum rotundifolium. NCBI lineage: Eukaryota > Viridiplantae > Streptophyta > Magnoliopsida > Malpighiales > Erythroxylaceae > Erythroxylum > Erythroxylum rotundifolium. Next base: position 10,906 of record JAOSBO010014793.1, read on the forward strand.
AGACCCAGAAGAAGATAGGCCTTTCCTTGGCCCAGCCATCTGCAGGCCAGTTTAGTGCAGCCCAGTCCAGGCAGCCTTTCATGAAATCCAGTGGTATTTGACCACCGCAGCCTTCAGAAGCAGTCCAACACCAAGCGGTTCACCTCAATTCCCATCATGACATTATTTGCGAAGCGATACTTCAACCCGACAGCCCCGTTCCGCCAGTACCAAATATGCTGGAGGGGGAAGAGCTCAGGCCACCTACCCCGTGCCTAACAGGGGGTGACCCCTCCCACCCCTTAGTCGCCACGGTTGTGGACCCCGGAGACACGAACATGGGTGAGGGTCCAACTGAAGCAGAGCGGAATGTTCATATGGGGACACAATCACTGACCGGTGAGGACAGCGAGCAAACCGATATGGTGCCGGATACCCCCCTGGGTGAGGGGACATAAATTATTATTCATTTGTTATGTCGATTCTCATTTGGAACTGCCAAGGTGCGGGAAACACCTGCTGCCGTACGATTCTCTGTCATTACGTTCGGCAATATCGTATTGGGCTTCTGGTTTTAGTAGAGACTCGGATAAGCAGGAATCGAGCGAACGCTGTTATTCACCAGTTGGGTTTCGATTTTTCATTCCAAGTGGAAGCTGACAGATTCCAGGGGGTATTTGGCTGTTGTGGAATAAGGTACTTGATGTCCACATTCTGGTAGCGCATAAACAAATCATTCACACGCTTGTCCAGTTTGAGAATTACTCTTTTGAATTCTCGGCTGTGTACACCAGCCCCCAGCATAGTTCCCAAAAATATCTTTGGCCGATCCTGCGGGAACTAGGACATTATGTAAAGCGGCCATGGTTGATTGGGGGCGATTTTAACGCCAAATTGACGATGGAGGATAAAAGGGGAGGGTCTCCGAACACTTCTGTGGTTCACCGAGAGTTTAGCAACTGGGTTCATGAGAGTGGTCTTCATGATCTGGGCTATGTGGGGTCTAGATATACTTAGAAACGGGGTACCATTCAAGCTAGGCTCGACAAAATCCTAGGGTCGACAGCATGGCTAGATATTTTCCCAGATACCGTCAATCACCACCTCCCGTTTTTGGGGTCTGACCATCGCCCTCTTCTGGTTACTTTTAGGGGGTCCCCTGAGGGACCCAGGCCAGCCAGCCCCTTTCGATTCCAATCAGCTTGGCTGGCTCACACAGATTTCCCGCGGTTGGTTGAGCATTCGTGGCAGCCGCAGCCTGAAGCCTTGGTTCAATTCCTGCCTAGGTTTTCGGCACAGTTACAGGAATGGAACCGCAATGTTTTTGGAAATATTTTTCACAAGAAGCGAAGACTTATGGCTCGTTTAGACGGTATACGAAAGAGTTTGGCTCGCGACCCCTCATCGTATTTATTGGATCTGGAGGATTACCTTAGTAAAGAATTGGGTCAGGTGCTTTGTGAAGAGGAACTGTTCTGGCATCAACGAGCTCGGTGTGCCTGGATCTCGCATGGGGATCGGAATATGCGGTATTACCATACGGTGACGCGGACAAAACGAAAGTCTCTGACTATTGTCCGTTTACTGGATCACACGGAAACGCCAATTACTGACCAGGCTCAGTTGTGTATTTTGGCTCGCAATTTTTTTGCGCAACTCTATTCGTTGGAGGAAGAGGACGCCACTGGAACTATGTCTCTGCGGGAGGGTCTGAGCCTTTCCCTGGAGACGGTCAACGATTTAGCTTCCC
>JAOSBO010014809.1:0-32231 GCA_027563915.1 Erythroxylum rotundifolium
CATGAATTGAAACTTGCTGCGATAGTGATTGCTTGAAAGTTGGAGACATTATATGTACAGAAATATTTTGAATGTGTGTAAGATATATAGGTCATGTAATTTGGAGGTAAATACTGAGTTGAAAGAACTAAATACGATACTGAGACAATACATAGAGTTATTCGAAGGACTATGATTGTACAAGTGAGTACTATACTAGTAAAGCTAGTGTTGTAATCAAATACATCGAATAAAGAATTCAATGGCAGTGTATCACAAATTTGGATATTGAAATTATCAAATCTAGTGCAATCAAGAATACATAATGGAGATAAATTTTGGACAAATTGATTTGTTACTGAAAAATTAAGATCAGTTTCACATGAACAAAGCCCAAATTGAGGATCCAGAAATTGTGAATCTTACTAAGAAATCAAAAATGAATATGAACTTTGAGTTTGAATACAAAGGATGATACTTTGTGATTGAAATAAGAAGTATGTGTAATTGAAAAAGATGATAGAGCAAAGAGATTGTTAGAAAGTATAAATGGTAACTTATGATATTCATCCTAGTAGGAATACGCCGGAACATCATTTGGCAGCTAAGAATATAGAATCAAGTGACTGAATGTTTAAAAATTTCCGACGGTCTTAACTATCAGAGATATGCTTAAGGCTTATATTTTTGGGAGTTTATAGGAATATGAGATCAACGTAAATCTTTGATTGACTTTAAGCATCACTATCATTATTATAATGATTTCATTGGAATACTGTATGAGGAGTTAAATAACAGAAAGAGTCGTTCACTTTTGTTTTGTGATGATTATGTTGATAAGTGAAATTGATCAGCATTAGAAATTAAGTGATTCAAGAAAGATGAATGAATTTGGTAAATCCATGCCAAAGGTATAGAATATAGTGAGATACATATGGGAGTTAAATGTACTGATACTAAGAGATGTGAACTAAGAAGCAAAAGAATAAATGTTTCTGAGAGTATTACCTTCCCAAGGGGTGCTTAGATTGAGTACAAGATGTGCTCAGGTTAGGATAAAGAATCAATTAAGTTTGAATTGTAGTGGTCTATATGAAGTTACTAAGAACCGAACCAATGACTTATGAGTTGGTATTACCAACAACGATGTGTTATTGTAAGTATGTTAAGAAATATCGATATAATCTAACATAGATGAAATGTTAGCACAAGAAGTGAAATTTGTAAGTAAGCTAAAACCTAAGAAGGAACTAGTTAAGAAAGTGAATGACCAAATAAGGGATAGAAAGACTTGGTAAGTCTATCGACTATGATCAATTAGAAGAAATTATCCGAGTGATGAAGCTAAATGGGAAATGGAGGAACATCCTACCTTCTTGATTAGTCAGATAAGAATTTCGAGGACGAAATTCTTTTAAGAGGGGAAGAAATGTTGGCCCCCTAATTTTTTTTCTTAAGGAATAAACATGACTTAAATAAATTATGAGGTCCTTAAGGGATTATTTTGTGGAGTTAATTATTATGTCAATGTTGGTAAGATTTTATGACATAGATTAATTGAATTGAAGTATTAAAGTTGTAAGATTGTATAAGGGCAAATTGGGCATGACACTTAAGGTTATAAGACATAAGGCCTTAGGCAAGGGGCAAAATGGACTTTGCACACTCATTAAGGCTATTAAAAGAAGAAGAAGTTATTGTCTTGTATTTTTAAGAAGAAAGAAACGTGAGTGAAGAGAAGAAGAGAAGAAAAGAAGAGAGAAAGAAGGAAAACTTGGGCTTTGGAGATCTTGAAGATTTTGAAGATAAATCAAGGTAACTATAAGCATCATTCTTCTTGATTAGATGAATGAAACATGTTTTGATGTTATTTAAGAGATAAATATGTGTAGGAAGTTGTTGATGAATGGTTTATGTAAATGTCATGTGTGATTAATGATCAAAACTAGATTATGATGTATTTGTGAGTGATATTGGATTGAAATTGTGTTAAAAATGAAGTAGAAGAGATGGGTTATATGTGAAAGGTGGAAAGTAAGAAGATGGAAAATGTCCCAAAACACATTTTCATAATGGGTCTCTATACATTTTCGCTGTGTCGAACTTCTAGGTTTTGCCGCAATGACACAAAGCATGTCCTAAGAGTTGGCTTTTGGCCATTTTCGCCGCGGCGAACTCAAACAATTTGGCCGCAGCAAACTTTCCAGCACCGAACATTTTTTAGTATTTTGGGCATAACTTTTGGTATAGTTATCCAAAAAAGATGATTTTTGATTTGGTGCAAACTAGAAATATAGGGACACAAATTTTATGAAGGAATCAAGTCTAAATTCAGTCTTTAATAATCCCAATTTTTGGATGGAAGTCGAGCACAGAATTTGTTTCATACATATGGATAGTCCGAAATTGTTTAGGTGGTAACTCTCCAAATTTTGAATCGAATTGAATGGAATTTTGGTTATTGTTTAAGGAAATCAAGTAAAACAAGTGAGGTAAGAGGAGCAGGAGGAAGGGAACATTTGAGCAAGTAACAAGCAAGGATTTCAAGGTCGAGCCATTAATGTGTTCTTTCAAATGATGGAAATAAACGATTTCAACTACTTCATGAACATGCTTTATAACTCTTTGAATGCTTTGAAAAAGTGTTATGTGTTTGGGATGAGATTATTGTGCTAATGATTTATGACAAGAACATGAAAATGGTTTTTGAAAAGATATTATGTTTGAAAAAGATCAAGTTTCGAAAATTTGCCATTTTGGGTAACAAGTTTACAAGATTATGAAATACATGTTATGTGGGTTTGATTTGGTCCATTTTGTTGTCAAGTGCACTTCGACTAAAGGCTTCTCCTGCCTACCTGCTAGTGGCATGGAGCTCCTTTATAGACTCCCTCATGTTTACGACTACACAAAACCTCATGTTTACAAGATTATGAAATACATGTCATGTGCTAGTTCATTCTGTTCACGACTTCATAGGATCATTATATGAAATGTGTTAGTTCGTTCTATTTATGGACCTTCCAGACCATTTTGATGTGCGTATGTTCTCATGATACATTGATAAGATTGATACATGCCTGATTTGCATTATTGAAAATTTGGTTGAGAATTTGAGAAAAATATGCTTTGTGACTCAATGCGAATTTTTGTTATAATGGAAAATAAATTTTTCAATGGTTTTGCTTATTACTGGTTATAAAATTGTTACCCATGAGCTTTAAGCTCACCCTCATTCTCCTCCCCATGTCCAGGTGATGAGCAAAAGATGGAGTGAAAGAGAATCAAGACCTAACTCCGATTGTGCACATCTTTGTATTATAAACTAGATTTTGAAATCATAAGGCTTTAATTGCATTTCAAGTATTGTTAGTTCAAGTATCTTATATATTTTGGGATGTTGAGACATCGGTGTATTAGGTTTGATATTTCACTTCATCTTTGTAAATAACTCTTATCTTTTGATGTAAATTAATTATGAGTCACGTATGGATGATGTTGAGTAGAAATATGAATTTATGTAAGGATGAGGTTGAGATGATGAATTTTGATCATGAATTGTTGATACAGAAGTGAGATGTCATGGGAGAAAGATAGGAATTATCACTAATGAGAACTAGTCGTAAGAAATGAATTAAATGAAAAAGATTAGAGAGTATGATGAGATAATACTGAATTGTTATGAAATGATAATGCATTAGAGGGAGTGAATTTGGGACAACATAATTTGAAAGCAAGGAAAGAGTGATGTAGAAACCATTAAAAATTTTAGGTTAAGGGTTGAGTTTCTAGGGGTTTTGCTGCGGCGAAACCACAAGGTTCGCCACGGGGAAAATAGCATTGTAGGTTCGCCACGGCAAGAGTTAACTTTCTCACCGCGGCATATTTATCCTGATAGGAGCAGGAGGGAAAATTCTAGACCTTTGCCGTGGCAAAGTCAAAAGTTAGCCGCGGCAAACCTGCCATGCCTCCTAAGGATGAACTGATAATGATTAAGGTGTTCTCTATTGGAAATAGCTTAAGTCTTATGATTTTCCGCAAGAGCTGGACTTCAGAAAAGGGGTCTAACAAAAATGATATTAAACTAAACAAAAATGACAAAAATCCCAATAAAAGAAATTGAAAAAAATAAATGATATCAAACCAAACAAAAGAAAATGAAATCAAACTTAACAAAAGCAATAAAACTAGAAAATTGACATAAAACCAAACAAAAGATATTAAACCAAACAAAAGAAAAATGAAATCAAACCAAACAAAAGATATTAAACCAAATAAAAGAAATAACAAAAAGAAAAGTTTAAGGTGCGAAATAGCTTATGGAGATGATGGTGGCGACAGTGCGGGCGAAGGAGCTTCAAAGTTGTTCCTCTGATAGCAATTGAGGAACCTCTTCTTCAAGTTACGTTGCTCTTTATGGACTTGTTGCATTTGGGTACCAAGCGCATTGAGTTGGGATGTCATTTTCTATTGGTTGGAGGATTTGTTGAAATCAGCCAACCTTTCTTAGTGCATTCAGTTCCTCCTCTACTACTTCCTCCTCTGGCTCTAAGATTGCTCAAGATGTGGATGGTCGGGAAACGACTTATATCTTGGCCCCTTCTATTCCTCATTGTAGTATGCATCTGAGGATTGCGGAGTTTCGTAAAATGGAGCTCCACAATCTCAGAATGCCTCAAATACGATATGTCAAACATATCGTTTGGCATTGTATGCAAATTTTACACATTAACATTATAAAACATACCTAAAGCAGAAGCAATATGAGTCATCCCAAGACAAGAACTCTTCTTATTCACAACACTCACTATTGATCAAAAAATCCTATAAGGCATAGTAATTTTTATTTTCTGATCCATCCAACCAAAAAAAAAAGTTCTTTGGCAAAAATTTGCTACTTTTAGTTTTATTAAACATAGTTAAATACATAAATTTGTGTAAAAGTAAATGCTCAGCATTATGGATTAAAGACTTTGGTGCATTGCGTGAGTCAAAATGTTCTTCACCCATTAAAGTTTTCAATAAGAATCGATATCAAAATCAACGTGATCACCTAGAATTTTTGTATTCCAAAAATTGCAAATTTCACACATGACAAGATAATCAAGTTTAAAAACATTACTAGCTAACCTAAACCAGAAAACCTCTAATTTAGGGTTATACCGGACTGAAGTGAAAAACTCTAGAGTCATAGTAGAGTAAATAGGCACATCACAATGAGCAAACCTATTCCAACCTATTTTTACAGCTAGTTGTTCAATTTTTTGCCTCACTCATATGTTTTCTAACAATTCAAAATCAAAATATCGAGTGACTATTGCTCTAGTCCTAAGTTCTTGGAAACATGTACCTTCTTCTTCCGAATAAGTCCAAAATGGTGCACGATAAGCTCTCTTTAAATCGGGCTTACCTTCGCCAAAGACTTAAAGCCGGAATTCATCAACCAATTTACTAGCCATCATCTTCCTTGGTGCCACTGGAAGAAGAAAGTCTGTAAAAATGAGAGAAAAACAGTGAAATTCATATTTTAGAAAGAGAGCAAAATCTTTCCTAAATCCTTGTGTTTTCAATAATTAATGCATGAAAAGAATGAAGGATTGTAAGATTAATGAAAAGAGATGAAGAAAATGCCAAGAATCAAGGGGGAAAATGAAGAGTTTTAGAGAGTGGGAGGAGAACTTTGTGGGTTAGAGAGAGAATGAGTGAAATTTTGAAGAGTGGGTAAAAGAAGAAAAGGGGAAGGGAAATTTAGACTTCCCTCCGGATGGAAATCCCATAATTGTGAGAATTTCCACAATTCCCATGATTGTGGGGTTAATCTATAGAAAGTTTCTACAGAGGTTTCCTACGATCATGGGAATCACTGCAATTCCTATGAGAGAACACTTCAATTCCTATGATCGTGGGAATTAGTGATTCTTCCACTGCTAAACCTTCTTCCAACCTTAACATGTATTCTCCATGATCCTGAGAACTACAAGCACATCAAAATAATATCATCAACAAAAAATTTGAAAAAAAATTGAAATTCAAACAAATTCAAAGTAAACATCAGTCCAACTCTAATCAAACATGATCATAACTAAAAAACTAAAACAATTAAATAGAAAAAGACAATTTTAAAAAATTAAACATTCTAAGTTAAGGTCATTAGCTTGACGAGTCTTCACTCATTCATGAAAGAGTGGAAGAAAGGAGAGAGCTAATGTCCTTTTCTTGCGGATATATCCCTCTATAATATGGTTTGCAATGATGCCCATTGACCTTAAATGTTTCTCCCTTGTCATTTTCCAATTCCAACGCTCCATGGGGAAACACTTGAAGAATCGTGAGGGGTCCACTCCATCTTTACTTAAGCTTTCCATGAAAATAGCTGAAGTCTTGAATCAAACAAAAGTACCAACTCCCCAATCTTAAATTCTTTCTTCTTGATGTGGCTATTATACCTCTCCTTGGCCCACACTTTGTATAACTTGGCATTTTCATAGGCATCACATCTCAACTCATCTTTTCTCCTGCCAACTTCCAATCTATGTCAATTTCTTGGTCGCCCAAATGACGTCCTCCGGTACACAAAAATTCTATACTAATATGTGAAAGTGGTCTTCTCTTGATCTTCCGAGTATATAAATATTTTATTGTAACCTAAATATCCATCAAGAAAGCAATAAAAAGAATGACCAGCCACTGTCCCAATTATTTGGTACACAAAAGGTAAAGGGAAGTGATCCTTCTTGGTGACCAAATTTAAATTCCTATAGTCAATACACACTCTCCATCCCATGACAGTCCTAATGGAAATCTTTTCCCTTTTCTCATTCTCTATCACTGTCATACCACCCTTCTTTGACACACACTATACTAGACTCACCCACTTACTATCTGAAATAGGGTATATAATCCCTATATCCAAAAGTATCACCACCTCCTTCTTCATAAACTCTTGCATATTTGGATTCAACCTCCTCTGTCTTTCTCTCACCTTTCTACATCCTTCTTCTAGGTTAATTCTATGCATCACAACATTGGGGCTAATTCCCCTAATATTAAAAATTTTCCACCCTACAACTCTCATCTTTTTGCTAATGATCTCAACCACTTTCTCTTCTTGCTCATAATCTAATTCATTAAAGATAATGATGGGTAAAGTATGGTTCTTCCCTATAAAGGTATATCTCAAATGGAAAGGTAAAGGTTTAAGCTCTGAAGTGGGAGGTTTAACAGTAGAAGGTGGTATATGTGTATCAGTTCTCTCTAATTTTTCTGACTAAACTTCCTCATATAAATCATCTTCCTTTACTCTTTCATTTTTGGGTACTTCATTTACTTCATAGACTATGTCTTTAATCTCTTTCACACACTTATCTACAACATCAAATTTTCACACACATTTCCATCCATCAATTTCTTCGAAGATTTTGTCACATTAAACTCAACCTATTCATCACCAATTCCCAGTACAAATTTCCCTTCATACATATCAACTATTGCCCTACTACTATTCATAAATGTCCTACTTAGAATTAATGGACATTTCTTATCAGCTTCAAAATCTAATACAACAAAATCAACGAGAATTATAAATTTGTCCAGTTTTACCAATACATCTTCCACAACTCCAAATGACCTTTTCATGGATAGATTCGCAAATTGAATCAACATGGATGTTGGCTTGACCTCCTAGTCCCAGTTCCTTGAAAAATAGACAAAGGCATCAAATTAATACTTGCACCTAAATCGCAAAAACATTTAGAAAATTCAAAATCACCAACAACATATGGAATAGTGAAACTCCCTGGATCTTGTAATTTTAAAGGCATTTGGCTTGAGATGATGGAACTGTAGTTTCTATCAACATTACCATTTGGTTGTCTTCCCAAGTACATTTGTGTGTAAGTATGTCCTTCAAAAACTTCACATACTTGGGAATGTACTCCAAAGCTTCCACCAATGACAAATTAATCTGTAGCTTCTTCAGTTTTTCTAAAAACTTGGAAAGCTGAATGTCCAACTGATGTTGTTTTACTCTCTGCGGATACGGGGGTTTGGGCTTGTACAGTGGTGGTGGTACATACGACCTGCCTTCTTCCTTTTCTTCTTCTATCTCTGTACTTTTCTCTTTTTCATGGCTGTCCTTTTTCACACTTGATTCTTCCATCTGCTTGCCACTTTGAAGTGTAATAGCTTTGAGTTGTTCCTTTGGAATCACCTCAGTATTGCTCGAAAAGCTACCTGCACTTCGAGAAAATATAACATTAGTAAGTGGACTTACCTGAACCTTCAAGTTACGAATCGATGAGGCATGATTTTTCACGATATGGTCAAAATTTGCCTCCATTCTTTGTTGACTTTCCTCCTAGCTTGCAAACATCCTTTTCTGACTCTCTTCTTAAGCTGCCAGTTTGGAACCAAACATCTCCATAAACTTATCCAACTTACTCTCCATCGCTCCTATTTAATCTTGCTGGAATCTCGGTGGTCCTTGTGGTCTTGCTTGGCCACCTACATTGTTATTACTCTAAGAGAAATTTGGATGGTTTTTCCATCCCGGATTATAAGTATTAGAAAAAGGATTATTACCTCGCTGCAACTGGCTTAGGTAGTTGATCTATTCGGTACCACCGGCTCCCAATAGAAAACACTCCGCTAAACCATGATTGTCATACCCGTACAGCTCACATTGAACTTGAATCGCCTTCACTTATAGAGGTAGATGCTCCTTTTATGTTGTTCAGCTACTTCGTAAGAGGCGTGATATGAGCCTGCAAAGCAGTAACAGAATTAATAAGTATTATAACTTTTAACTCCTTATGTCCTTATATGCTCCTCTTACTTGATGACATGTAGCTGTTGGTTGCCAACTCCTCCAAAAGATCATGAGCTGCTTCCATAGTTTTCCTCATCAATAAACCTCTGGCTACTACATCAATGGTTCCACTCGTGCTCAGATATACTCTATCATAGAATGTTTGAAGTACGAACTCCCTCAGAAGGTTGTGAAGGGGACAACTTCTCTGTAGTTCTTTAAATCTCTCCTAAGCTTCATAGCGAGATTCTTCATCGTTCTGCTGGAAATTCGTGATCTCCTTGATTATCCTCGTCGTCTTTGTCAACGAGAAATACTTGGTAAGGAAGGCTAAGGCAAGCTGATCCCTCATGGTAATCTATCCCACATTCAACGAGTTATACCACACAATCGCTCAATCTTTCAATGTGAAAGAAAATAACCTCAGCTTCACTGCATCGTCTGATATTCAGTTGAATTGGAAAGTGTCACAACTCTAGAAAATTTGCGAAGTGGGCGCTCAGATCCTCATTGGATACCCCATAAAACTGCACATTGTTTTGCAAAATGTTGAGGAGTGCAGCATTCCGGCTTTATCTCAAAGTTGTTCACTTGAGCCACCGACCTTGCCACTCCTTGAGGACTAAATCCTACCCTCATGAAATCCATCAGAGTTCTCTCTAACTCTACATGTTCTCCTTCTTCAACCATATCTTGTTATGAAAAAGTTAGAAATTTTGCCCTTCTTAATTCTTTTTCATGCCTCTTAATGTCTGGAAATTCATCTTCTATAACTTCATTCGATCTTTACGTACTCCTTGTGTTTATGTACCTATAATTACATAAGAAAAAGTATCAAAAAATTTTAAATCAAAGTAATTCAAATTAAACATGATGCTAAACAATTAATCCCTAGCAATGGCGCCAAAAATTTTTTCAAAATGAAAACAATCTACTCGTTTTCCGCTCAAAAAATGTAAGTGTAGGTCATGACTTGTAGTTTAAAAGCGAATATGGATCCCATAGAGATTGATGCCTAAACACCACTTAACCTAGATCAAACTTTGTTTAAGAATGAAATTGTATTTTTTATTGAAAAAAATTCGGACAATTAAATTAAAATTGAAAGACTAATAATGAACAATGAACAATACTAAAAATACATAAAAGTTGTAACTCAAGAATCTAAAGACTAGAGATTACTCTCTCCCTATTGTGTCTCCCTCTTATTTTATTAATTGAATTATGCTTCACCCAAGATTTCTGAAGTATTAATTACCATCTCTCAAGGTGTAATTAATTGTCCCTAATCAAATTTAATGGGATCAATTGAATGATCTCTTAAACTATCTAATCGCTCTACCAATTTCACTAGGAATTAAGCTATCCTGTAGGTGATCAATTAACCTAGCCGAGATCTCTCTTTTAACTAGTCAATTAATGTGATGATTGTAAGTCTATATGTCGCTAACTCTCGTTGTACAATCCTACACAAATTTATCTTACTCACTCTCTCAATTTATCGCAAGACAAAAATAAAATCAATAATCATCAAAGATACTTTCATTCAATTCAACAAAATAGGAGTTTAACACAATAGTTCAAAAGCAATCCCTAAGGGCCTATTTGGTTGGATGTTAATTAATGGAATGGAATGGAACGGAATGGAACGATTTATAATGGAATGGAACGTAATATAGGGATAAGTTATTTGGGAGGAATGGAAGGATTCATAATGTAATGTAGTGAAACATTATTTGAAGGATGGATGGAATGGAATGTAATGTATTATAAATGACTATTTTAGCCCTGATATTAAAATGGTTACTACAAGAGGTTTAACGCTATTACTTTAAAACAGAAATCATGTCCAATTAAAAAGTCACACACAACTGTGTCAAATAAATTTTCTATATATTTTCTATTTTAAAATAATAAAAATTTTAATAAAAAGTTTTATTATTTTATTATTAATTATATACAATTGATTATTAAAATAAAAATATTATTATTAGTTGTTGAATAAACTTTGTTCTATTATATGTGATTTATAATTAAAAATTATTTATTTATATTTTTATTTATTTACACCTTTTATTTAATAAAATTAAGAATTAATAATAAATAAATAATTCAATTCAATTCAATTTGATAATGATCCATTCTCAAATTCAATTAATACAAAATTTATTGAGTGAATTATTAATTTTTCTAATCTGCATATTTTTTAATTATAAACATGTCATTATTTGTTTTCCTTTTTTGTGATATTTAATTTTAATAAATAATTAATAATTTATTTTATATTAATTTAAACTTAAATTTTAATATTTTAATTACTTGACAGAACGTTATCAAAGTCATTAATTTTTATATCCCCAAATAAATAACTCCACATAAGATTTCAATACATAAAAGTTTTATTTTACTTACGGAATTGAAGGTGACATTGACTAATTAAAATATTGCTTTCCACTAAAACAAACGTCTAAGCTTGTATATTATACTTTGTAGCAGGCTATTGAAGATATACAAAGTACAAAGAGGTTCCTCTTGCTATTTCGCAAAAGGGCACACTATTGACTATTGGATATAAAAAGGGCACGACATGAAAAGGGCAAGCCACTATTGGCTAGTCCCAAGCAATCTCAATCACTTCATTCTCAGTTATTGTGATTAAGCTAGCAAGACTTACATAAATCACAGAATTTGGAATGTTTCTGTCAAGCCAAGAAAGGCATCTTTGTTCTTCAGTTAAAAGATTGCATCCTAAAACATATTGGTGCTCTAATTTCTCCTTTGATACTTTCAAATACAGATAGCAAGCTAGCGAATGATCCAAAATTTGAAAAACAACAAAGGGAAAAGTTCTAAGAGACAACAAGTTGATCTCTTCTTCTTAACTAGAAGTTACAAAATCTGAAGAGCATCTGATATGTAAAAAAAGCTAGAACTAATACAAGTATATGAAATGTTAAGACATCTAAACATTTTAACATACAAACTCAATCAATCCTCAGATTGGACCCGTACTATTTTGTCCGAGCAGTGACAGACAGTAGAAGTTAGCATTACTACTTATCCTTAAGACCATCCTTGGAATCTCAAGTTCACAAGAAACATCAATTGAAAAGTACATGACATTGTCATAGATAATGCACAATATGGGACCTTGAAGGTTCTTTAGCTTTAACCTTGTCAAGCAACCCAAAAATGGTGCTTTGCCCTTCATGTTTAGTTTCAACAAGAAAGAAACAACATCCCTATCAAAATCACCTTCCAATGTGTTTAATAAGCCATCCATAGACTAAAATCAGAAGTCTGAGAGATGAGAAGAGATTGAAGAGAAGGCATGTGTTTCAACAACTATGGTTATGAGGAAGCCTTTTGAGTGAAGAAGCTTAGCAACTAGTTAAGAACAACTGGTTCATAAAGAACTATAAACATCAAGGGAGTCATAAATTCAGTTTTTCTAACTTCCATTAGATCAAGATTTCGAACCTAAAGGCAAGAGGTTGAGGTTATATACCTAAAAACAATAAATTGGTGTAGCAAAGAAACTGAAAGAGATAGAAATAGCATACATCAAGAATCTGAAGGCTCTCATTTTCTGGCTTTACAAGAAACTTTCCATCGAATTGTTCAATGAAGGCAAACTTTTTATTATGATGAAGTAAAATGTTGAATGCTTTAAGAACCGTGCCATCTTCTATGGAAAAATTTTAAGAGGAAAATGGCCACTTGCTCTATTGAAGATCAACAACATGATGCCTGGACTGTAGGTAGAATTAAGAATAAAAATTGAATAAGGACATTCATTCAATAGAAAAGAAATAAAAAAGAGAGGATGCAAGATACATTCCTAACTCGAACAAATTCTCACGTAGTTGCCCTTTGCATATTACAAACGGATTCACATGCAACCATTTCACTTGCATCAGCATCAAAAGCAACCATTTCACTAGCATCAGGACCAACAACAACCATTACCACTAACAACTATGATTTATAAGTGCACAAAGGCATATACACTCTATGTATATGCATGTGAGTACATGTACCTATGTGTGTCTACGTGTGTGTGTGCCTGTGTGAGAGAGAGAGAGATACCTAATCTTGATTTCTTGAACATGTTTGTCTGAAATGGAGTAAAGCATTGTATAGCTTTTGAGGTCAAACACCTTGTAAATGCTGATCATAAACACATAAGAATTTGTTATAATAAAATGGTAAATGCATTTGGAAACCAAAGAACAAATGGATTGTAAAGGCACCTATCTTATGCAGAGTAAGTAAAATCCTTTCCATTATCATCATCAAATTCTACAAACCTAGGCCACTTTAAAGATTCAGATTCAGATAGGGCAAAACTTGCATGTGGTTTGCCTCTTCGTATATACTTGACCATTTAAAAATAAGTTAAGCATTCATAAAATATAAGATTAGAGAAAGGGAATAAAAGCAAGAGAAAATGTTAATGCACCCAATTCTAGTTAATCTACATTTCAAGGAGCTAAAACTGTTTGAAGCATAAACTGAAACTGTGATAAGTGAATCAATTTTCTTATTGTAGAACAGGCTTCAAATTACCTAATCAAGACTCACATTCAGAAAACAAATCCTCTAGTTTGTCTCTGCATTTGAAACAGTTAATTATAAAAGATATAAACTAGCTTCAACTCATTAAGAGAAGCACTTGAAGTAGAAAGTGAAGTTCGTGAATTGCAAGTCTATATATCTAACAAATAGCTTTGGTTATTACCTTTGCTAAAAGTTAGACAAACACCAAAATGTGCAAGAGCGAATACCATGTCATGTGCAGCCATAATCTCAATAACTTTTGTTCTCTTCATTAAAAAAGGTAGTATTACTGAACAATGACCCTTGGGATCATGGGTATCATATTCTTCCTAAAGGGAAAACAAGAAGACGATTAATGTATTACATTATAAGAGACAATTAGGAAATAGCAAAGGAAAGAGTGTCCTGGAAGACTATGTTCAAGTATTATCGTAATTGAAAGCATACCGCTGAACATTAACCATAAGACTCCCTCATTTGGGCCAAGGTCTTATGATATCTGTCCATATCCCTATCTTTAGCAAAATTAAGGTCCTTTCCCAATTTCTTAAATTCATTCCTTCACATATAAAGGAATCAGATTAGTAAAATACACAACAGGATCAAATGCCGTTAAATCAAGTAATAACCAACTTATATTCTGCTGGTACCTGTAAGTCTCATGGATATTGTTCAAAGAGCAATAGTCTTGACAAAATAAAGGGTAACACCAAAAAAGAACAACAGTAAAACATGTACAACATCATTTATTTTCATGAAAAATATTATAAAATATTATAAACAAAAATTTAGTTTCATTTAGCTGCCTCAATTACATGGCTTCGTGATACATTCATCCATAAAATATACAAAAATATTTGATAAATGTACACATTAAGCAGAGGGAAAAGTACCTGATACCAAGTCATCAACACATACTACACTGTCTTTTATTCCTAGGAAGACATCATAAACTCCAACATGTCCTCCCAAATATTTACCGGTGCACCAAGTAATGCCCTGACTTCATCTGGCCTACGAAAAAGGAAAAGATAACTTTCATACAATGTGGATCCTTCCAGTCCCATCTCTACTAAATGATTATATAGTTCTTATTCTGAAATGGCATGCGGCTTAACTAACAGTGCAGTAGATTTTATAATAGGTTCTGCAACTATCTAAAGGCCATCTTTGATTACATCTTGACCATCATTTGCCCTGTTTTTTCTTTTTCGTGATGTTCCTGGGTTTGCATTTTGTGAATGAGTTGGCATTCCCATTGGAGATCCAATGTGATCACCATCCATTATTATGTGCTCTACCACACTTAAGTCATTGTAATGCAACGTGTCATCATTTTCATCCATGGTGTTCGAAAACCCACTATCGACAAAAATGGTGCACTTTTTTTATCTCCTATTCTGTTTTAGCTTGCATGCCAGTTGCTCTATCATGTCTATAAATCTCTACCATCTTCTCATAGTTATGAAAAGACTTTTGTATCTACTCAGCAACTTTTATTTTAGCCTGTTACAAAAATAAGTTCTTAAATCAACCAAATGATGGCATATATCATATTTTCTTCCAAAAAATTATTAAACAAGTTCACCTGGATCAAAGTCTCCCACACTTTTGGCTCAGCAATCCACATATTTGTTAACAGATTCCATGCAAATCCACTGCCTCCATTTGAAAATAACTAAAACACTTACTCCACTTGTTCATAATAATCTTGTTCTGAATTTTTATTTTTGGAAAATTTTCCTTTAGTTTAACTTCAATTTTATCAAGTGCATATGATGTGAAAGTCCCACCAACACGATTGCCTTGTCGATGCTGGTGCAAGTATGCGTCAAACCAAAGCATCATCCATAGCTTGATTCTAAAAACACGACTCTCTTCAGGGTGGCATTTTGCAAGTCACAAAGTTAACTACAAAATCTGAAATTTATATCAAAGTCATACACAATATTGAAGCTTCAAATATCTCCAAATAATATAAAAGGAAAGAATAATGAATAAGCATTACAAAGACACAATTGCATGTGAAAACATTAACAAAACTAATAAATAGTGTCATATTTAGATACAAGTACCTAATACATATTTTTAAAGCAATATAAAGTCATCGAAAACATAAATTTATTGTGATGCGGTAATATCTATCCTAAAGTGTAATCAGCCCACATATGAATAGTCATTTTATCTTTTATAATTTCTCCACTGTGTGGATCATCTTCATCATCATTTTTATACCCATCTTGCTTATCATTTTTGCCTCCATCGTACTCTTCATTAAGAAATGGATCATCAAATCCGCAGCAATTAAGAAATTGTACATAATGACACAAGCCATAATAATTTGAGTTTAATGCCATAGGATGGTTCTGTGATGGATGCTATAATTAGGAACTATTTTTTCAAAACACCAAATGCCCTTTTGATAATGTTAAGTAATGGTGAATATTGATGATTGAATAATACACGAGCATTTCATAGAGGATTCCTTGAATATTCTTTCAAGTGATATCGTTCCCTCTATACGGTGTAATAATTCCACTTCTCAACATGAATCTAGCATTAATATGATATTATTTTTCTATCGTGAATAAAAGTATGTCAAAATGTAATATTTGACATTTATTAGTTAATAAGAATTGAGCCCTATTTTTATCATGGGAAATTTTAGCCGATAACTACCTGGTTAGTGAACTTTTCGAAATTCGTGAATTGGATGTTGTTCCTTCGCATCCAGCTAATACATATATGAACTTCATATCAAAAGAACAAGCACACAACACATTTTGTATTGGATAGTCGTTTCTCCCACGAAATCTAGGAGTATCTCGAGTAGGTACTTTCACACGAATATGTGTACAATCAATTGCACTAACACAATCTTGAAATTGAAGTATATTATTCTCAATTATATGTGTTGTTTAATATAATTAAACTAAGTTAAGAAAAGAAAATCACCTTAAAAAATGGGTAGAATCTACCACTTTTCAATATTTCCAATGGGCTTCTAATCCTTCACGTTGTCTTAGAAATATATCTTCTAGCTATGTAATTCCTTTTAAAACACTATAAAAATGATGGCTTACAGTTTCCCCATATTGACTCCAAAAGAACGCAATCTCCTAATTGGTAATGTTATGCCCTAATATGTATAGAAACTTAGCTACTTTTTCTTCAACTGTTGCATTTATATCAATTCGACAAATGGTTTAGGCTGCATTCTAATTATATTTCTCCCATTAGAATGAAATAAAATTTTTTGCATGATACTCTCACTTGATTACAATCTCTCCGATGGTGCAAGCATTTAAACTTTGTCTTTCACATGTCTCTTACATAACAACCACCAATAGATCACAAGACAAGCAACATGAACAAACACTAATTGATATATACGAATCAATTTTCATTTTTTTCTTATCCATTCGATTACCTTCACCGTTCATGTCTAAAAAATAAAATTAATATGTCAAGTAAAGGAATAGGAAAACAAAAACAAAAAAGACAGTAAAAGTGAATGTGAAAAGTCTAAGGATTAGTAATTTAGAATGATCTAGATAGGTTGGATGTTATATTATTAAAATCTTAAAAGAAAAAATACCAATAATAGTGTACAAAGCTATATATTCTCAAGCTTTTAACAAATGAGATTTATAATATATATATATATTGAGGTGACAAACTGAGTCGATGGAGTGTTCATGCTCCTTATATCCATGATGAAGGTAGTTCAGTAAGAATTTTGGCACCATTGGATATGAACAAAAATGAAGGAGTTGAGTTTAATAAGAAGGATTTGAGGTATCAGGAGTTTGATAAGGGAAGCTTTGTAATAAGCTATAAGAGGCAGATGGTTTCAATGTAAAAATAAAGTTGGCAAAAGCAGCTTCATAAAGTTGCAAATTCCTTAGGAAACGCTGAAAAGGCCAAAATAGCAACCTAGTTCCTATAAAAACTCCAACTTCAGTGAAAACACTGTTGGATTACGCATCACATACATGTACCTGCAAATACAAACTTCATGGAATCTTTATAAATTTCAGGAAAGGAATGGGATAGAATCATTTATAAATAGATGAACCACAACTCATGACTGAATAGTACAATTCCTAAGTTGCTAAAACGTCTAGCAAACTGAACATAATTGATAATGATGTGATGTATACTTGAGTACAGGCAAGAAAGTTTTCTTATTTTAGGTCTAACTCTAAACAACAGGATTGTTTCATTATGACATTCTTCTCTTCACACTTTTCCCGTACATGTTTATGGTGGACCAATTTTGCATTGTTTTGATACTGTAGAGAGAAATATTTAAATAAATATGGTGTCAATGATGACTACCACCTCTTCCAACAACTTATTAAAAAGAAACTTAAAATAGAAAAAATGTTCTCAAAAGCTGATGTAGATATTATGGAGAAAATTATGAGAAATCAGAAGAAAGGTAATATACCAAGTCAACTGAGAATTTCATAAGGAAAATATAGGTGACACCCAAAGTGATGAAGATTGACTTCCATTACTTCACAAATCTGTAGAAACATTAAATACAAGTGCTAGAGTGACCAAAATGCAAAATTTTGAGTATATACTATGAAATATAGGTGACACCCAAAGTGATGAAGATTGACTTTCATTATTGCACAAATCTGTAGAAATGTCAAATACAAGTGCTAGAGTGACCAAAATGCAGATTTTTGAGATATAGGTGACACCTAAAGGGATGAAGATTGTCTTCCATTACTGCACAAATCTGTAGAAACATCAAATAGAAGTGCTAGAGTGACCCAAATGTAGATTTTTGAGTATATACTATGAAATATAGATGACAACAAAGTGATAAAGATTGACTTCCATTACTGCGCAAATCTGCAGAAATATCAAATACAAGTGCTAGAGTGACCAAAATGCAGATTTTTGAGTCTATACTTTTTGTTTTTGTAAAATCAGTGAAATTGAATAAATCAACCAAAAAGTATGTACAAAGCAAGAGACTGCCAAAGGGGCAACTCTCTATGACCACAATATGAGAAGCCATTCTAAGAGCAGAGTATATTTGTCACTTATTTGATATCCAACTCTCTATAGCTACTGCTCCAATTTTCCCACAACAAATGACGCAAACATAGCATCCCAACGTGTTAACCTTGTAGAATGGAACTACATTACCATAACACATAAGCTTACATACACGCTTAGTGAATCAAAAGGACTCAGACTCAATGTCACCAAGATTCAAGACTCTCCTTCATCGGACTTGCTAGTGAGTTACTCCACCGTGTGCTAGATAGTAGCTTGCTAAGTTGAAGGAGGATGAGTTCCTTCGTCCTACTGCTTGCCTTCAGCTTGTCTTGAACATTTTGGTCCAAGGTGAGGATCACCTTTGGACTCCATTTAAGATCTCTTCCAGGCTTCCTTGGTGAAAGCCAACAAATTCCTAACCATCTTTAAAAACCCGACTTCACAGCAACATATGTAAACTAGATACTGTGGTAACATTAATGGTTATTTTAAACTGTCAAACCTACAGATAGTGAAGAATAAATAAGAACAACAATTTGAAATATAAGTGACACCCACAGTGATGAAGATTGATTTCCATTACTGAACAAATCTGTAGAAACATCAAATACAAGTGCTAAAGTGACCAAAATGCAGATTTTTTAAGTATACATACATAGACGACAGTTTAACATGAATCGCTACGAATTTTTGGAGCTTAATCTAGAATGTAAAAAATCTAAATCCATCAAAATGATAATATTTTTCATTATATAGTCAGAATCACGCAAGTTATTCGATTGAAGATTGAGATTAGTAAGATTTGTCAATCCAAAGATTAATGGTGGAATCCTGCCCTAAATCTTTTTGTTACTCATCTTTATATCTGTTACGAACTTGGATTTAAGTTCACCAATCTCCCCTGTGAGTTTGTTATTATTGAGGTAAAGTTTCGATAAAGTTAAAAGAGAGAACAAACGAGATGGTATCTTGCTAAAGGAGTTGTATGGGAAGTCGAGATAGGTGAGATTAGAAATATTACATATCTCATTTGGAAGGCCACACTCTAGGTTATTTTGTGAGGGATCAAAACGAGAAAGTTTTCTGAGGCTGAAGATTGATGAAGGAAGTTGACCAGTGAAATTATTATTAGTGAAAGCAAGACAGAATAAGTTTCCAATATTACCAAAAACATCTAGAATCACACCAGTCATCTACAATCACATCAGTCATGTTGTTTGGCTTTGATATGGTATTAAACAAGCTTTGATTTTCTAGTCCTTCAAAAACTATGGCATTTATCTAGAAACCCAATGTTCGAAAAAAGCTATCTTCCATGTTCAGCTTCAATTTAACATAACCGTTTGTAATGTTTTTTTTAAGAAATCGTGTAACTCAGGAAAATTGTTGTTTATGAGTTTCCAAAACCCAAGGGGACATGCTTAATTTATTTTCCATAATAGATGTTCAAAAATGCATAGAGATTCTTGATTTTCAACCTCAACAATCAAAAGCATACAACACCCAAATCACATCTACACGCGGCACAACTAACGAAACTCAGAAAGAAGAATATGTACCTGAAGCTGAAGCAAAGATGCTCTTTTGAACATGCTCCTTGACTGTTACAATGGTCCCCTGCCAACTCTCTTCACTTGATACAATGGATATTGTGTTCCCGCCAATAACCAACATAATGGATATTGTGTTCTTTGTTATTAGCAAGGATAAATTATGGTGTTGTGAAAAATTATTGAGGGTATATTAGGTAATATACATTTATTAGTTTACATTCTATCCTAAACCTCCTGAATCGGAGGTTTCTTATTTTCACTGCTTAGGATGGAATGGAACGTTACATGAAACCCTCTGCTTCCATCCTATTCCTCTCCATTCCATTATAAAACTTCCTTCCAAACGATGGAAGTGTGTTACGTTCCATTCTATCCCATTATTAACCTCTACACCAAATAGAGCCTAAAATTAAATCAGCCTAACATGGTCTCCATAACATCATCAACATTCAAATAAGCCATTTTACAAAAAATAGAAGAAGTAAAATTGACAGAAAATTGAATAAAGGAACTCCTTTTCTTCTTTCCCTAAATCAGGAATTCTTGATGTTGATGAGTTATTTTCTCAATCTTGATGATAATCCTTGACTTCAATCCTTCGTCAAGACTCCAAAATTGTGTTCTTTACTCAAGAAAGCTCTTTTCCACAGAGAGGCATCGTCCTTGTTAACCTTGGAGGCGTAATTATGTTTTTATAATCCAAAAGCCCTAAGTTTAATGAAGCCCTGCATAAGGTATCGGATTATATCTCCCACGATCGTGCGATCGTTGGAATTTGCTACAAAATGATTACTCTTCTCTTTTCCTCTTTGATTTGTATTTCAATCTCCAAGTTGCTCCATCTTCATTCCTATATAAAAATAGTCAATTATTTCCTTAAATTAACATCAAACAAAAAAGAACAACAATTAAAATTAAACTAAATGAAATCATAAAAAATGAATCCTAAACTACAACAATAATAAACAATTATGCAAGAAACACATGCCAATTGCATAGAAAAAATATAGACTAATGAACACCTATCAGTAACTTGGGAAGTCAAAAACCTGACTTTTCTGTGAAAGGAAACGGTGATCTGTATTATAAAAATCGATTGTATGTACCATCTAGTGATGAATTGAAGAAAAAGCTAATGTTTGAGGCCCATAATACTGTTTTCACAATGCACCTTGGTGGAAATAAATTGTATCAAGATCTAAAGCCGCATTACTAACTGTCTAGTATGAAACATGATATTGTAGATTATGTATCCAAAAGTTTGACATGTCAGCAGGTTAAACTTGAGCACTAGGTTCCATTTGGTTTATTACATCCTATTTCGATTCCTCAATGGAAATGGGATAACATTACCATAGATTTTGTCACTGGGCTTCCTCTCACTTAAAGGAAGCTTAAAAATGTATGGGTGATTCTGGATAAGTTCACTAAGTCTACTCATTTTATGCCTATTCATCTTGACTATTCTTTGGATAAGCTTAAAGATATTTATGTGAATGAGATAGTGAGATTGCATGTCATATCGTTGTCTATTATTTCTGATCATGATCCTTGATTTACTTTGAGATTCTTAAAAAGTCTACAAAAAGGCTCTGGTAACTCGAATTAGGTTTAGTACTGCTTTCCACCACCAGACAGATGGACAATCTAAACAGGATATTCAGGTATTGGAAGATATGCCTCGGGGTTGTGTGTTAGAATTCTCAAGAAGTTGGGATAAATACCATTCCCTAATGGAGTTTACTTATAACAACAGTTATCATAGTAGTATCGGCATGGCACCTTATGAAGCCCTATATGGTAGGAAGTGCAGGACTTCGATTTTTTTGGACTGAATTAAGTGAAAACAAAATGATCGAGCATAATATTGTAAAAGATACTGAAGAGAAAGTTTAAATTATCTAACAAAGACAGAAGCCGCCAATGATAGGCAGAAATCCTATACTGATTTAAAAAGGGAAGATATTGTGTATCAAGTAAAAGATAAGGTATTTTTTAAAGTGTCATGATAAGTGTGAATTGTATTGTATTTTAGGGCCTAGTTTGATATGTATTTAATTGTTAATTCAATCATTTAGTATATGTTTTTGTTAGAATTATGTGTGTTTGTTAATTACTTATGTTTTAAGTGTTTTATGGGTTAGTTCATGTATTTGAGCTTAATTATTATGTTTTTGAGACACCTTGATGTGTTTGTTAGTGTTTTAAGATCAACATCAACGTAGAAGTTTCAGAGAAATCGGACCAAAACAACGGCCCACGATCATGGCATATTAGGCCACGATCATAACATAAGTACTAGAGTTAGCTCACGATCGTGACAAAAGCACTAGAGTTAGCCCAAGATTGTGGCAGAAGCCCAAGAAATGGCCCACAATGATGGCTTGCTTTCCATAATCGTGACAGAAGGCTCAAATCTGGCCCACGATCGTGGCCTACATTGGGCAAATACACAGACATTAAAAATGTCTAGTTTATAGGGATTTTCTGAACTTTTGGACCCTAAAAAACCCTAGGGCTGCTTAAAACACAAAAGGTATTTAAAGAATAAGACAAAGAGGCAAAGAGAGCTTTTGCATTAGCCACTTTTATGGAAACCCTAGAGAAAATTATTGAGAGATAGAGAAAGAGAAGAAGGAAGAGAGGAGAGAAGAAGCTGACTCGACGTGCTTACTAGATCAGGAGTTTCTCAATGTTGTTGCCTCCTGTCATCCTTTCAATTTCATATTTCTTGCTATTTTTAGTTTCATTATTGTATAGAATTGGAATAAAAATTGATAGTAGGATTTTTGGATGCTGATGTTGTTTCTAAACTCATCTTCAGGGTTTTATTATTGATTTAATGAAATCTGATTCCTTATATGTTATTTGGATTTATTGTGATTTAATTCTGGATGTGTATAATTTGATAATAAACTGAGAGGGTGAACCGAATGAAAATAATTAAATTGGGCTAACGAGAGTTAGGTGATTTAATAAAACAAGAATTAAATGAAATCAGTAAATTGTGCGAAGAGAGATATTGCATAGATTTCCGATAGTTTATTAGACAACTTTAGATCTAATTAAGGTTTTGGATAGGTTGTTAATTGAGAAATTGCAACTTTCATAATTTGATTATGGTTTATAAAATAGGATTAATGGTTATAACTCGAGACAAAGTAATCAACCCTAGGATCGTCTAGAACCAATACTCCAGTAATTCATAATCGATTAGGTTAGCGTTAAAGATAGGTAAAATTCCCTTTCTTTCAATTAGTAATCCCTCAAGTTGATTCTTAAGTGTGTGTTGCAATTGCGAAATTGCTAATATTTTTGTGATTAATTCTTGAATTGATTTAATTGAATTTCTGTTTTAGTTTCGTTACATTTTGAATTTCTGCGATTTGTTTTTACATTAGATTTTAGAATAAGATTATCCCTCCTTATGGGATCAACACCTTTGGTACTACGTGAACAACCTATATACTTGTAGATTATCGAGGTTAATCAATTAGAACTTACACATAAAAAAACTTAATCATATCACCATGGAAAATTTTACTTTCGTTTGGGAAGAAAGGTAAGCTCAGGCCATGACACATTGGACCCTATAAGATTCTTAAGAAAATCAAACCAATAGCTTATCAATTAGCTATTCCTAAAGAATTGGCCAAGTTGCATGATGTGTTTAATTTTTCTATATTAGAAAGATATCGGTTTGGTGATACACATAAGTTTCTTATGCAAGAAATTTAAGTACAACTAGATTTTTCTTATGAGGAAGGACATGTGTCTATCATGGCTAGAGAAGCTCGACAACTAAGAAATAAAAAAATACCTTTGGTGAAAGTACTCTGGCAACACCATAGACTTGAGGAAGCAACGTGGGAACTAGAATCGACAATAAAGTCTCAGCATCTCAAGCTATTCTCATCATGTATGAATTTCGAAGACGATATTCTTTTTAAGGGGGAGAGAAAATTGAGGCCCTAAACTATACCCTTTTAGGAATGGTTCTCTTCCATCAAAGTATATGTAAGGGGTGTTAACAATTAGAAAAGTGAGTTTTTAGTTTGAAACATAATCGATATTAATGGAATTGTAGGGATATTTTAGTAATTTGTGTTATACATGCATAAAGATCCATTAATCATGGAATAAATTGCTAAATGTATTTAAATGCAATGTAATTTCATAGAATAATAAAAAGGTGTGGCCATTTTTGTTATTAATGAAAGGTGAAAAGTAGAAACCAATTGGATGGAGCCATATTTCATATGTCCCATACCATAACATTTAGCCATATAGCAAATGGCATGTCATCCATCTACAACTTTGTCTAAACATGCAGATGAAGAAGGGGAGGGTCAGAAAACACAAAAGCCTGTATAAGATTGAGCTTCTCTCTCTCCATCCATCATTTTATTAAATCCTTTTCTACTTTTGAAGCTAAGGTATGTTAATTACATGTTTTCTGTGAAATTTAGCTCTTTTCTCATCTCCTCTTCAACTAGGGTTCTATTATACATTTGTGATTTTTGGAAATGAGTAGTAAATGGGTATGTTCTGTGTAGAAGAGAAGAAGACCAAAGAAGGAAAGCAATTGGAGTAAAGAATAATGGTTTAGAAGCACTCCTTTCAAAGGTATGGAAACTTTGATATCTTATTAGGCTTCTTAATTGTAACATTAGGGGTTTTGTTAAGATAAGTATCCTAGATGAAAATGGGATGTTTCGGGTTCATTTGTATGTGTCTTTGGCGTTACTTTTGCATAATATGACTGAAGTGAGTTAATTGGAGTGTGTACCTTGTTAAATAGAATGGTTCCACTAAACAGGCATTGATATTTTAGTCATATCTTGACCTATAGTTATCCAAGTTTGATTATTTTAACTTTATATTAAACTAAATACATATTTCTTCAATATGCATGAAGAATCAAAATTTGTGTCTCTAAGGGTTTTGAAATTTGGCTTGAAGTTGAGCTCTTGTTGTTGTCCCTGTTTGAGAATAGTATGTTGTATTTTGGATATAACTCTCTGAATAATGAACCAACTTTCATTAACTTTATGTCATTAGAAACTTAAGACATATAGGAACAGTGTTTTTTAGAAGAATATATTGCCTAAAAACATCATTTTCTATGTCATAATGGACATACAAAATTGACCCAAAAACTTGTCTTGAGAAAAGTTGAAAATTGGGTATAGTGGTCCATCACTCCCACTTTTAGCCCAAACATGAATTTTTCCTTACCCAATTGCTACTAAATCTCCTCCAAAACTCTTTTGGATATCACTGTAATTTAGCAAATCAACTTATTAGACTAAATGAGCTTATGATGTGTAATTATTTAAATGCTTTCATTGACGCATTATTAAAAACACTCATATTCATAAGACATATTCAGCTTGATTGACCATGAATAAACACTTTCTTTCAATTTGAGATTAAGGGAATAACTTCATATGTTATGCATTATTTCTCTGACACATGGCTTTGAAATGTAATACGATTTTCTTTAACCTGAGAAGTCCTAGTTGTGGGTAAATAGGCATGTCTAGTCTGCAACTACTTTTGTTCTTAGACACTACGGTGTTTTCTATGTTAGAGACTTAATTCTCTTCTGTTTCTGTTGATACCAATCACATGTATCTTCTGTTCTGTTCCCATTACCCATTTTTTAAAAGATTAGTAGGCAATTCTGTATGTGTTTTGATATTTTTCCATTATGAAGCAATTAATAGTCAGATTACTCTCTAATTTGAATAATCAAATATTGCTCTGCGATATGTCATAATTCATTTGCATGTAAATGTTAGACAATTGTAGGAAGTAGTCACCATCTTGTATCTTTATTTATTTTCCCACTAAGCTACATGCTTAGCATGGTGGTTTTTCCTCCATTTAGGTCTTGATAAAAAGGTTTAAGGCTGGGACAACCACAGTGGCCAAAGAAGGACATATTATGTTTTAGGAGATTTTATACTTAAGCTTTAACTTGTATTCAATATTGTGAAACATCTTTTGTAGTTGATGTAAATTACCTGTAATAACCATAACATAAGATGGGTTTGAATTTAAGGTATGGATTTGAAAAATACAATGTGTAACTCAACAACATATGAAATGTGATGTATGTTTGGCTTATTTTTTTAGGGATTGTTAGAATGTCTTGGTTTGTTTTAGGATTATTTTGTTTGGCATCTGCATATTCTCCCAAGTGGTATTAAGGCGTTACAAGAATGTTACCTAAAGGGTGATCAAGCCTATAAGCAATTCCTAATTCATGACATTTATCCTAAATCCCAAACCAACCTAGACTTACAAGCACCAATTTAAGGTAAATTTAACTCCATACTCGCAATTTCCATCCCTTCATCCTTATAATACCGCCAAACCCCTATGTAGTCTAGCCACACATGTTCATGTTACGCACTAAGATATTAAATAAACAAAACCCATAATTAAATAAAACCAAGGCTGGAAATTATAAAGGAACTGATAAAACTGAAATTCAACACTAACTTAATAGAAATCAAAACTCTTTACGCTAGCAAATAGCTAATCATAACCTAAATTACAAAATCTAAAGTAATTGCATCAAAATAAAACTTCCAGCACACATAACTTGCACAAAAACCCAAATTAATTGATCATGAACCTAAGAACATGCATAAATCCTAATTAATCCAAAGCATCATAAATAAGCAAAAACCCACAACATAAACCATTAAACATTCAAATACCCAATAGATTCAAATCTAAAAAAGTAAATAAATAAGCTTAAACAACCAAGATTAAAGCTGGAAAATTAAAGGAATAAACATCCATTGATATTAACATAAATGTTCCTTGCAAAATTCATAAAGTTCAACTATAAATTCATCAAGCATTCATTCTAACATTCTAGAACACGAAAAAATATGACTAGCACTAAGAAAGCTTTAAACTAAAGGAATGAATCTAAAAATAAAGCATTGAAACTGGAAGAGTGCTAGCCCCCAAATTATTTCGTTGAATTAAGCATGATATTTTATGGAATAAGCATAGAATTTGAATTTTTTCCTTAGAATGAATTATGAGGTCATGATATAATTATTATTGGAGTTTAATTATTTATTTCAATGTTAGTAGGATTTTATTTCACTAGTTATTGAAATTAATACTTTAAGAATGTATTGAGGGCAATTTTGGCATGTCATTTAAGATTAAAAGGCAGGAAGCATTAAAGGAAAGGTAAGATTGACTTTTAACACTCATTAAAGGTAAAATTGGAAGAGGAAAAAGTATGTCTTGTGTATTAGAAGAACAAGAAAGTGATTGAAATAGGAAAGAAGTGAAAAACACAAAACAAAAGAGAGAGAAGTGAGAGAGAGATGTCCTGAGAGAAAAAGGAAGAAGAAAGGTTAGGGTTTCATCTTTTCTTAGCTTTTAAGAGTGATTTTGAGGGTATTTAAGAAGAGAAAAAGAAAGAGGAAGAGAACAGCTTCCATTTAAGCCAACCATTTCTTTGTTTGGTAAAGATTCAAGGTAAGCCCAATTTTAATCCTTTGGATTTTTGGAAGGGTTTTGATTCATGAAGCTTAGGAATTGCATGGGTTTAAGTATTCTAGAATCAATTTTTAGTGAATATGCTTTTTGGGTTGTGAACTGGTACTCCTATTGAATTGGATTTTTGCCAATGTTGAAGGAAATCAAGTAAGGCAAGAGGAGCAAGAGGAGGGGCATTTTTAAGCAAGTTTCTAAGCAAGGAATTCAGGTAGGTTACTTGTTTATAGTTGAGTTAATAAGCCATGAGAATTTTTTTCCTAATCAAAAGATTTAAATGATTTCAATTTCTTTATAAATGTTGCATTTAGTGCTTCTTGAATGATTTAAGTATTTTCTATATGTTTGGTACATGAATCTTGATGATGATTTATGAAATGATGATGGAAAATGTATTTAAAAAATATCATGCTTATGGAAATCATGATTCTGAAATTTGCAAGATGTTATACATATGAAATTCATGCTTGTGTGGATTTAAGGTGGTCCATTCTGTTATGTCACGTGCACGTTGACCATGTTAAAGGATTCTCTTCCCTACCTGTTAGTGGCATGGAGCTCCTTTACGGACTCCCTCATGTTTATGTACTACCCAAAGTGGTCCATTCTGTTATTACTAGAGATTCGTAAGAACTCCCTTATGTTTATGGACTACCCAAACCATTATGAGTGCTTAAGTTGTTTATGATTTGTTTGATGAATACATGTCTTATGTTGTGTATAAATGGTTTGAAAAGTTTGAGAATTTGAGAAATACATGTCCTATGTTGTTTATGATTTGTTTAAAAGGCTTGAGAATTTGGAAAATACATGTTTTATGGTTGCAAAGCATTTTACTACGGAAATGGATATTTTCAATGGTTTTACTTGTTTCCCCACTATAAACTTGTTACCCATGAACTTTTTAGCTCCCCCCCCCTCCCTCGATCCCCATCTCTAGGTGACGAGAAAGAGATTGAGTAAGAGAGAGTCAAGGAATCACTCCAAGATTACATAATTTTTGTATTTAAGTTAGATTATGAAAACTTAAGGCTTTAGCAGCATTTCAAGTATTACTTACACGTGTGTTTTTGTATTTTTGGATTTTTGGATTATGAGAACAATGATGTATTTGGGTCTTTAAATGCCCATTAAAGCTTTGTAAAATTCTTTATTTTTTATGATAATAAAATATGTTTGTGTTTTGCTCATGATTTTCCAAGCTTCGGCATTGCATTTTCAAGCATTCATAGGGGTAAAAATCTGTGTTCTGACTTTAGGGGAAAAGTTGTATTAATCTAGGCTCTTTTGGACCAAGTTATCTTCTTAGAAGTTGTATTATATCCTTTTATCTTTCCAATGATATTAAGGTTGAAAATTTTGGAGATCGGATTTGAAAGATATGATTGTTACAAGTTAGTGATGCTACACAGGGTGTATGCAGGATACTTTATAGCTTTCTTATTTTGATCTAATAGAATAAGAGTAATATGGTGTCTTGAAATGGGAAGAAGTAGTGTCATAAGTAGTATAGTGTCTTAAAATGGGAAGAAATAGTATCGTAAGTACTATGGTGTCTTGAAATGGGAAGAATTAGTGTGATAAGGTAGAGGTCAAATGAAGATGATAAATGGGGTTGAACTTGTGCAGAAATATATGATGAATGTGTACAAGTTTGAATGTTATGTTTTTGAGATGATGACCAAACATAGATTATGAATTGATTGTAAATGATATCAAGTTGAAATGGAAGCGATAATGAAGGAAAATGATGAGGAAAATGAGTTAGAAATGATGGAAACGCATAAGATGGGTCATAGGTAACTTGTAGGAGTTGGAAATCTAAAATTTGACCCGTAAATGTTCGTTGGGCAGACTTGATGTCCGCTAGGTGAACTTTCTCTGGTATTTTAGTGTCCCAGCTCAGTTCATGTCCGTTTGAAGGGACGTATGTTTGCTAAGCGGAAATTCTCAGGAAAATTTTATAAATGTGCAAATATTGACCTCTAAATAGCAAAAATCTCTCTTCAGGATCTTCACAGAAGTTATAAAACTCGAATTGCTCTTAGAAACCATGCTTAAATGACCTTAATCTGACATCCATGGTGAATGTTATGCCAGTTGTCCCAAATCGTGTACATATATAAATTATGGACCTATCAATGCTTTTCTCTGATACATTTAGGCTTAAATGGAGCTTGAAATGTACTTAGTTTGATATGAAAATAAGTGATAAAAATGAGAGATATGTTTAGGGTGATGATTGGGGGTATAAACACAAGAATGAATTATTGTATATCAAGTGTTCCATTATGCAAATTTTGGGATGTTATGAGAATGAAAATGAGCCTATGTTGGCTAATGAGATTCCATGATGCGCTCAGGTTTAACTGACGAGTTAGACTCCAGAAACAGGGCCTAACAAAGAGAATAGCTAAGCTTATGGAAAATGAAAAAAAACTTCTCTGTTGGTTCCTCCTCTCTTCTTAGAGTTTTCCAAAAATGGAAAAATTTGAGAGCCTTTCTCTCTTATTGGAGTTGTCCTAAAAGTGGCAGATTGAGACTTCCTTTCTAGGTCTTTTTTCTTTCTTTATATAGTATTTTCCATTTATGGTAAACCCTAAGGTTTTCCTATGCCTAAAAAGTCCAACAAGTTCCTCGAAAATTCGAATCCAAAGACGATCAGTGTCTATCTGCATGCAGGCCATGATCGTGGCCTTTAGTGTATGATCATGGTGAGTTTATCTACTCTCTGTCATGATCGTGGATGTGCTCAAGCTTTTGTCACGGTCATGGGCCCTGGGTTATTTCTCGGGTCTTCTCTAATTCTCCTCTGAGTGCCCTTGATCGTTTCTCCTTTATGGATGGCTCTCTAAACTTTGTCAAACTTCTTCCTTTTAGAAAATGTTTGTGTTCAATCCTTTGATCTGTATATAAATGAAAAATAAACACAAATTGAGTATTTAAAAACAAAAATAGGATTGAAAAGACATTGAAATGCATAAGAAAATATAAGATGATTTAATCCAATCAAATATCCCCACATTTGAACTATTGCTTATCCTCAAGTAATTTAAAAATAATCAAGATATTCTGTCAATTTGTTTTCAAAGAAAATCGAGTATATGCAATCCTTCAAACTTTGACAAACATAAGTATCAAGCTACCACATATATCATAATCTTTTCATGAATTCATATAAGCAAAGTCAAAGGTAGACACCATTGATCAAAGGTAAAATAAAAGTAAGATGGATTTTCCTCAAGATGTTCACTTATTCACTCAAGTGCTTAAGGTTGGTGTTTCACTCAATACTCCCTCTAAGAGACTGCACTATCATAAATTTGCAAATTCACCAATTCTCTACCATATAGATTACATGTTATCATATATCAAAAAGGGCTTCTACTTAGGGTCGTAATGGGGTTTGGGTTAAGGCGAGGAAAAAAGGAGAAAGGGTAACTGACAAGCATTAACAAAGTACTAAGTAAAAAGGGATAACCAAAAAAAAATTCTAAGGTATGCATATAAATACCACAAACTATAAATACTCATCACTAACTAATGCTACTAAGCTTCCTTCAACAGTAGAAACAAATGTGCTTTTAATCAATAATGTCAAAAACAAGGATGCTTTTCTCTTTCTTTTTTCTTTTTTTTTAATACTTAAATAACACTAAAACAATAAGGAAACAATAGCAGCACAAATCAATAAACAAATGAGTAGAAGAGCCTCTCAAAACATCTCATAATTGAATACAAAACAATAGACCCTAAATTATGTACATCAAGTGCTCACTCATTACTTCATTTAACTTATGGCATGGTAAAGCTAATGGGTTTTCGGGTTTCAGTGTAAGGTGATTAATTTAGAAACAATCAAGGTTAAAGGCTCAAAGGGGTTGGCAAGGGGAAAATGAGTTAATGGGTCATTTGAGCTAAGGGTTTAAAATAAAGAAGGCCTTAATTATTTGTATAAAGCATGCATCTCATAGTTTCGAATCGGTTCAACGTAAGTTCTAAAGGTAATCTTCCTAAGGGAGCATCTCATACAATAAAGAAGTAGAATAACTATGAAATGTAGTCATATAGGCTCAAAACTTCGCATGTACATATATGAAAATCCATCAAATTTTCATACATTACCTAATCACTCAAGTATCAAATTATTGACTGAGTTTATACAACTAACTACTTCAATCAGTCCATATGATCCACCTTCCACTCAAGCTACCTAATCCAAATTCAAGCACACAACTCAATTCTTAGTTTAACTACTATGAAAAATGGCATGGTACAACATTCATCATAGTTCATGTTCGAAAATGTGAAAATTTTAAACTAGCCCTACCTCGACACTTAAATGGGACATTATCACCAATTCCCTAAAATCAATAAAATCACAACTAAGGGGATGAGATCAGAAAGACTCCCTGGATCAAAGAGGGATCGGTGACTTGAAAGAAGAATTCGTAGCTCCAGTCCTGCATTCATAAAAATAAAATATACAAAAAGCAAATAAATTACTCAAATGATAACCACAAAAAAACTGAAACAACAAAGGACTAAAATGAAAGGATAAGGTTAGGGTGCCTCCCAACAAGCACTTGTTTAAGGTCACAAGCCTTACCCCTATCAACTAATATCATCCAATGTATGTTAGAGCTTAAAACTCCATCACCTCTATATTGTGCATCTGAATTCACCGTTGGTGTTCTTTCTGATCTCTACGCATTTCACCGCTCCACCGGAAATTCCCTCTGCCCCTACCGTACTCCAGCTTGGCAGTTTCCACCGCC
>JAOSBO010014832.1:0-12629 GCA_027563915.1 Erythroxylum rotundifolium
CCTTGTTATGTTAAGCAATTGGAGGCTGAATCAAAGAATTCCAAGAATAGCACTATAGGGTGCAACCTCGGGTCGTTCACTTAACTGGAACCTAACAATTGAATCTAAATTAACCTATATGTCATTCTATGCAAACTAATTCAGAGGAAAGGGGGTTTTTTATTTTCAAACTGATTGATAGAATTATTTTAAATGTAAAAACAATTGTTTTTGGATTTTAGGGAGATATAAAGCTGAAAGTTGAAAAACACAAACACTATATAATGATAAAGTGCTCTTGAAAGTGAGTTTTGGCCATCATTGTTTGAAATGATTAAAGAAAGAGTATAAATCACTAAGTTTCAAAAATATGAACCTTGAAAGACTTTTCAAGTCCAGCACCTTAATCAATGAAACTCCATTTTTTAAAATCCCATTAGGCGCTCTTAGTATGTGTGTAAATGAATTAGCTAATGCAATAGGTCAAATGAAATCTAAAATCATCTCATCATCAAACACAACCATGCAAGATAATAGAGAGTCAAAAAGATTTCAAATGGACATATATGAAACTTTATACATTTAAGCCCAACGTTCTACAATAACCAATCCATTCAACACATAATAAATATCTGACACTTGATTAAAACTATAATCAAATAGTTCATCTATGAATCATAAATCTTAGACCTAGGATATATAAAATCATAGTTGAACTATGGATTAGGCTACTCTCCTTTTTCAGTGCATTAAACTCCATCCATCGCTGCACCTTCAAAAGGAGAAGAAACGCCTAACCGCTTATGGAGCTCAGAAACTTCACAACCTGGAATGCTCCTGAGTCACCCATGATGGAGGTTTGAGAGTGGAAGAAAATGTGGGAGCAGAAGGAGATGTATTTTCAAAGAAAATGATGAAGGAAAAATGTAGGAATAGTGAAGGAATGGTGAAGGAATGCCTAGTGATATCTTCTGCCGCCTCCCTCTGCTACTTATCCCAAAATAGGTCTTTTAATAATATTTGGGTCGGGTCACAAGGATAGGTGAATGGATTTTCAAAAAATGATTCGGGTTTCAGGTTGCTGTTTTGAAGGTTTCGCCGTAACGAAGCGAGGAGTTCGCCATGGAAAAATCTTCCCGAAGTGTCTAAGCTATTGATTTAAAGGTTTTGACGCAGCAAGCTGATAGGTTTGTCGTGACCAAATTTTCCCAAGAGCATTTGGCTGTTGATTCACATCTTTCGGCGCGATGAAATAAGGAGTTTGCCAAAGCCAAATTGTCCCGAATGGTTATCTTCTTTGATTCAATGGCTTAGCAATTTCTTGGTCTTCACTCTTGGCTCTACTTCATGAGTGTCCTGTAAAGAAAAACAATAGTTTGCAGTATCAATTTTCCTATAAATCAAGTGAATGAAATTACTAATTAATTATGACAAATTTACCCTTAAGCTATGTTAATTCAAAACAACCACACTTGAAATAAATTAGGCACAATATCCAACAAAAAGAGCCGAAAAGTACAACAAAATATAAAAATATCACTAAAAATAATGAAAATTTAGTTTCAATCAATCTACAACTTGAATCACTATGGATGTTGGCTTGACCTCTCCTAGACCTAGTTTCCTGAAAATAAACAAAGGCATCAGATTAATACTTACACCTAAATCATTTAAACATTTAGAAAATTCAAAATCACCGACAACACATGGAATAGTGAAAATCCCTGGATCTTGTAATTTCTAAGGCATTTGACTTGAGATGATGGGATTGTAATTTTCTATCAACGTTACTATCTGGTTGTCTTCCCAAGTACATTTGTATGTGAGTATGTCCTTCAAAAACTTTGCATACTTAGGCATACACTCCAAAGCTTCCACTAATGACAAATTTATCTGTAGATTCTTTAGTTTCTCTAAAAACTTGGAAAATTGAGTGCCATTTGATGTTGTTTTACTCTCTGTGGATACGGGAGTTTGGGCTTGTACAATGGTGGTGGTACATATAGCCTGCCTTCTTCCTTTTCTTCTTTTATCTCCGTACTTTTCTTTTTTTATGTGGTTGTCCTTTTTCGCACTTGATTTTTTCATCTGCTTACCACTTCAAGGTGTAATTGAGTTGCTCCTTTGGAATTACGTCAGTATTGCTCAATAAGCTAATTATGCCTCAAAAAAATGCAATAATAGTAAGTTAGCTTACCTGAACCTCCAAGTTATGGATCAATAAGGCTTGGTTTTTCACGGTCTAGTCAAATTTTGCCTCCATTCTCTGTTGACTTTCTTCTTGGCTTGCAAACATCCTTTTCTGACTCTCTTCCTGAGCTACTAGTTTGGAATCAAAAATCTTCATAAACTTGTCAAACTTACTCTCCATCGCTCTAACTTGATCTTGCTAGAATCTCAGAGATCCTTGTGATCTTGCTTGGCCATTTACAATGTTATTACTCCAAGAAAAGTTTGGGTGGTTTTTTCACCCTAGATTATAAGTATTAGAATAAGGGTTATTACTTCGCTGCACCTAGCCTTGGTAACGTACCTGCTCAGTGCCACCAGCTCCTAATAAAAAACACTCTGCTAAGCTATGACTGTTCTCCCCACACAACTGACATTGTGCTTCTATCGCTTTAACTACTAAGGTAGATGCTCCTTGCATGTTGTCGAGCTACTTTGTAAGAGCCATGGGTTGAGTCTATAAGGCAGTAACCGAGTCAAAAGGTATTATACCTTTTTGCTCCTTCTATCCCTGTCTACTCCTCTCACTTGACCACATGTAGTTATTGCTTGTCAACTCCTCCAACAGATCATGAGTTGCTTCCACAGTTTTCCTCATCAATGAACCTCCGGCTGCTACATCGATGGCTCCTTTGGTGCTTGAATTTACTCGATTGTAGAATGTTTAAAGCAAGAACTCCCTCGGAAGGTTGTGATGCGGACATCTTCTTTTTAGTTCTTTAAATCTTTCCCAAGCCTCATAGATAGATTCTTCATCATTCTGGTGGAAATTCATGATCTCCTTAATTATCCTCGTCATCTTCGTCAACGGGAAATAATTGGTAAGAAAGACTTGGGCAAGTTGCTCCCAAGTGGTAATCTGTCCCACATTCAGCACGTTGTACTGCAGTTTGGCTTGATCTTTTAATGTGAAGGAAAATAACCTTAGCTTCACCGCATTGTTTGACATTATGTGGAATCAGAAAGTGTCTAAATCTCCAAAAAAATTTGTGATATGGGTGTTCAGATCCTTATTGGATAGCCAATAGAACTGCACATTGTTCTGTAAAATATTGAGGAGTGCCAGCTTTATTTCGAAATCATTTGCCTGAACCACTAGCCTCGCCACTCCTCGAGGACTAAACCCTGGTCTCATGAAATCCATCAAAGTTCTCTCTGATCCTCCTTGCTCTCCTTCTTCAATATCTTGAATTTAAAAATTTAAATGCTTCGCCCTTCTTATTTCTCTTTCGTGCTTCTTAATGTCAGGAAATTCAACTTCTATAGCTTCTTTTGCTCTTTGTGTACTCCTTGTGTTCATGCACCAACAAATACATAAGGAGAAGTATCAAAAACTCTTAAATCAAAGTAATCTAAATCAAACATGATGGTAAACAATCAATCTATAGCAATGGCACTAAAAACTTGTTGATAGTAAAAACAATCTACTCGTTTTATGCTCAAAACTGCAAGTGTACGGGCTATAACTAGTAGCTTAAAAACGGATATCAATCCCATAGGGATTAATTCCCAGACACCACTTAACCTAGACCAAACTTTGTTTTAAAAAAAATTTGTTTTTAATGAAAATAATTTATAAAATTAAATTAAAATTAAAAGATTAATAACAAACAATGAACAATACCACCAATGCAAAAGAGTCAGAATTTAGGAATCTAAAGACTAGAGATTACTTTCTCTTATTATGTCTCCCTCTTATTTTATTAATCAAATTATGTCTCACCCAAGATTTTTGAATGTATTGGTCACCCTCTCTCAAAATGTAATTAACTTTCCCTAATCGAATTTAATGGGATTAAAAAAAAGGTCTCTCAACCTATCCAATTGCTTTACCAATTTCACTAGGTATTAGGATATCCTATAGGTGATCAATTAACCTAGCTGAGATCTCTCTTCTAACTAATCAATTAACATGATGATTATAAGTCTACAGGTCACCAACTCTCATTGTACAATCCTACATAAATTTATCTTACTCCCTCTCTCTATTTATCGCAAGATAGAAATAAAATCAACAATTATCAAAGACACTTTCATTCAATTCAACAAAATACGAGCTTAACACAATAGTTCAAAAGTAGTCCCTAAAAGTAAATTAGCTTAGCATGGTCTCCATAACATCATCAACATTTAAATAAAGCATTTTACAAAGAATAGAAGTGATCAAAGTGACAAAAAATTTGAATAAAAGGACTCCTTCTCTTATTTGCCAAAATCTAGAATTCTTGATGTTAATTAGCTATTTTCCCCAATCTTGATGATAATCCTTGACTTCAATCCTTCCTCAAGACTCCAACCATGTATTACTCACTATAGAAAGCTCTTTTCCATAGAGGGGTGTTATCCCTCTCTAACTTTGCAGGCTTAATTATGCTTTTATAGTACAAAAATCTTATGTTTCATGAAGCCCTGCATAAGGTCTCGATTATAATTCCCACGATTGTGGGAATAGGCAACAAAAAGACTCCTATTCTCTTCTCCTTTTTGATCTCCAGCTCAATCTCCAAGTTGCTCCGTCTTCATTCCTACATAGAAATAGTCAATTCTTACCTTAGATTAACACCAAACATAAAAGAAAAACAAAGGAAATCAACCAAAATAAATCATGCAAAATGAGTCCTAAACTACAACAATAATCAACAATATGTAAGAAACACATGCCAATCACATAGAAAAATATAAACTAATGCACACCTATCAATGACCACCACAAACATGCAAATGGAAAATTTTCAAAATTGATTCATATTCATATTTAGACACACATCTCCTAATCATTTAGTTAGAACAACACTTCTATAATTAAGGATCATCGCAAATATAATATTTCAATTCACTCTTTATTCTATTCCGTTTATCTTTAGCCAAATCATTAAGTATCTTATTGTTCACTAGATAGTTTACAATATCAGCATACCATAGAACCTTGCCTTGAAGCATTAGTAATTGCTCATCCGGAAACAGCTCTTGTAATCGTACTAAATCATATTCCTTCACAACTTGACTCAAGTTCTTTATGGCTGAATTCTTTACCACTTTCTTATCTTTGTTCTCTAAATCGAACTATTAGAGCAAGAGAATTCATCTAATAAGCCTTTGTTTCACTTCCTTCTTTAATGAATGATACCTTAATGCTGCATGATCAAAATATACAATCACTGTAGAACCAAGAAAGTAACATCTAAATTTATCTAAAGCAAACACAACAGTTAAACATTCCTTTTCTGTGGTGGAGTAGTTGTATTATGCTAGACTGAGAGTTCTTAAACCATAATAAGTGGCATAAGTCATCTCATCACATTTTTAACCAAGGACAACACCCACAGTAAAATTGCTAGCATCATACATAATCTCAAATGGCTAACTCCAGTGAGGTGGTTGAATGACTAATGCCAAAGTTTAAATACTTTTCAACTTGTCAAATTCTTAATTGTGTCTCTCATCAAACTTAAAGGGCATATCCTTTTGTAACAAATGATAGAGTTTTGTTAAGATCTTACTAAAGTCCTTGATAAACCTATGATAAAAACCCGCATGTCTAAGAAAAGAACGAACCTCCCACAAATTTATAAGATAAGGTAAGTTTTACACAATTTCTAACTTAGCTTTATCGACCTCAATTCCTCTAGATGAGATTACATGTCCCAAAACTATTCCTTATTAAACCATAAAATGACATTTTTCAAAATTGAGAACAAGATTAGTTTTGATGCAAGGTTTAAGTACACAATTCAAATTGTCCAAGCATACATCAAATAAATCCCAAAGATAGTAAAATCATCCATAAAGACCTCAATAATATGCTCAACATACTCAAAGAAAATACTTACCATGCATCTTGAAAGGTGGCTGGGGCACTGCAAAGTTCAAACGACATCCTTATGTAGGCAAATGTACCAAATAGGTATATGAAGGTAGTTTTCTCTTGATCCTTCTTCAAAGCTATTGCAATTTGGTTATATCCTGAATACCCATCCAAAAGTTAGTATTGAGATTGTCCTCCAAGTCTTTCAAGCATCTAATCGATGAATGGGAGTGGAAATTAATCCTTACATGTAGAAGAATTTAACTTCCTGTAATCAATTTATACTCGCAATCCATGTTGCATTCATGTAGGTACAAACTCATTATTCTCATTTTTCACCACTGTAATTCTAGTTTTCAACGGTACTACTTAGACTAGACTCACTCATTTACTACCCAAAATTAGATTTATTAGACTAACATCAAGCAACTTTAAGATCTCTATCTTTACCACTTCCATCATCGGAGGATTCAATCTTTTTTATGATTATCTTGATGGTTTGGATCCTTTTTTTCTAAAAGAATTCGGTTCATACATGTCGAAGGGCTAATACCCTTAATGTTAGCTATGGTCCACCATATAGCTGTGATGTGGTCTTTAAGCACTAGAATGAGCTTTTCTTCTTGAAGCTTGGTTAAGTTCCTTGCTATGATTACCGAACGTGTTTCTCCTTCTCCTAAAAACACATATTTTTAGTGCTCTGGTAATTGTTTTACTTCAATTATAGGTTCTTAAACAACAAAAAGTAAAATATTCATATTAGATATTGACAGTTCAATATTTAGAAATATATACCTTTTTGGTATTGGTTGTAGTGATTGCAATGCTAACACAATTTCTTCCATTTTATT
Source organism: Erythroxylum rotundifolium (assembly GCA_027563915.1). Taxonomy (NCBI): domain Eukaryota; kingdom Viridiplantae; phylum Streptophyta; class Magnoliopsida; order Malpighiales; family Erythroxylaceae; genus Erythroxylum; species Erythroxylum rotundifolium. The sequence continues at coordinate 6,865 of JAOSBO010014832.1, forward strand.
TATAATGAACAAGTTAGGATTTTGCAAAGTGTTTTCCTTTAAGCTCATACAAAGAATGATTTCTAGCTCATCTTTTCCTTCCAAATCAAAAAATTCTTGTGACAAATAGTCAATGACATCAATTGAAAAAACTGAATGAACATCACTAGGGCACCTCATAGCTTTAAAAATATTAAAACAAACAAAATCACAATCAAATTCTATATTCAACGTTCTTACATCCACATCAATCTTTATCTTTGATGTTTTTAAAAATTGGTTGGCATAGAAGGATTGGTGAAAAATTAGATGAAAGTTCTCCCTCCATGTCATTACATAAAAGATTCATTTGTTATCTTAGAGTGTGGGAGCATATAAAGATGGGTCTAACTTATAATAAGAGCTTCAAGACGATGAAAGATGTTATGAGGCATCTTATATTAGAAGAAGAACATCTTATAGCCTACAAAACGTCCTCCAAGGTATATGCAGTTGGTTATAGCTCATAAAGAGCAATAAACTAGAAGTATAAATTTCATGATGAGAACAAGTGGGAAAGGAGTAAGAGAAATACCCACTATACATAAGACTCCAAGAAGGCAATATGGAACTAATATTGAAAAAGAAAACTTCCTTTTAAAAAGCACAATATGAAAAAAAAAATTAATTTCTTTATCTATAGAAATAATTGCTTACCATTATATGAACTGGTAGTGCCTCGTAACACTACACAAATTAAACTAGCCCTACAACTATAGTAGTGGTAAGTCTAGGTTGATCCCACAGAGATTAAATCCAATTACTTTCCTAAATTATACCTATATGTAAAACAGGGGGTTTGGTTCGATGCAAATTAGAAAACAAAGTAAAATTGAATCTATAAAATAATAAAAAGTGATAAAATTGATTAATGGGTTGAAATCTGGTTCTTTGGTTTAATCTTCTCCAAAGAATAATTTCAAATATTTCATTGAATTATCATCTTCACACCTCTCTTCAGACTATTGATCGTGAATTAATAACAAACTCTATCAATTTTGATTTTTCTTTAGGTTGTAGTTAATTAAGAAGAGCTTGTTAATTATCCATAACTATTGGATAACCTAGAAATAGCTTTCTAAGTTTAATCGGACAGTCGTAATATGATTAAGAAAAACTAAACCATCTAAACAATAATCACACAAGCTCAGGTTATTTAACTTATGTTATGTTATCCTTAATGATGTAATGCCGTTAGTTGCACATACAACTTCAAAAATGACTATTTGTATTCAAATTCTAGCAATGAGTTTTCATGAAAAACGATTCAATAGAGCATCAAAAGCATTCTTGCACAACTACCATTCACTAAACTCAAGATAATGTACCCAAAAAAGTGAAAGAAAATGATACACAATGATGTATGCTTAAATGTGCTCCTCAGCGTTGATTGAAATTTTAAACCGACGTCTGGTGGGTTAGCCATCCATCTTTTCCATTAAGCCCTAATAATCTACTAAAAATGTATCCATCATTGTTCAAAACCAAACATAATTAAAAAAGAATTAGGTCTAGTCGTTTTTCTGCACTCTTTCCATTTTTAATCTCCAAGAATGAACAATAATCAGCTATTGTCTACTCTCCTTCTTGAAGATTGAAGAGGAATAATGAAGAAGGATCAGCTGCTGTACACTCTCCTTTGCTTCAATCATCCTCACCTCCTTACTCCAGTCATTACTAAGATAATTTCTTTTATCATGAATATAACATCTAAGTATTGTCTTCTTTTATTCACTCTCTCCTTTTGTCTAGCCGCCACTCACAACATGTCTTATATTAAACAAATAGGTTAAGATAACAATGGCATAAGTGTCTAATGATTCTAACCCTCATATGCGTCAACCATTACACTGTCTTCTTTATTCCCTTCAGCCCTTCACACGCTTCAGTTGTGACACATACCATGTCCTTTTCATATTCAATTGCTAGGTTTTTAATGAGATAAATGGACAGATGTCTTTCTTTGGTACCTTAATGCATGTGTCTTCTTTTTCCTCCATGTTACAGTCATATTTTCATTCTTTTTTGGCAGTCGACCACAAACATCTTATTCTTATATTAAAAACTAGGTTAAATTCATGTTATAAATGGACAATTAGCTTACCCTTTTGGTAATGTAATTCATGTCAAAGCTATGGTCTTTTTAATTGAGAATGTTACACATATCTTCATTTTATGCTCTATCTTATCTATTTTTCCTTTAATCTTTTTCTTCTTCTTGCTTTATGAACACAACAAGGTATAAACATTGAGAAGATTACTTAATAAGTATGCTTTCAGGTCACTCTAACTCCTTCACTTTTGAAATATAACTAAAATTAAATATGAGCTAAAGTGAGTATCCATTTTAAGGTATTAATCACTAAGTGTAATAGATTAAATGTATCAACAATTACGTACATATTGTGGGCTTTGGGCCTAACCCAAACTCTCACAATTTTACTCTTCCCAACATAGCTGAGAAAGTGCATCTATAGGGGAGAGGTATCTATAACCTCATAAGGCATACTTCGTTCTCCTCTCCAACTGATGTGGGATTCTCACAATCCACCCCCTTTTGGGCCTAGTGTCCTCGCTGACCACCCCCTTTTAGGCCTAGCATCCTTGGTGGTACAACCGGTCAGGAGCCAGCTCTAATATCATTTGTAACATCCTAGACCACCAACCTATATATATTGTCTACTTTAGACTTTAGGCCCTACCCAACCTCACGGTTTTGCTCTTCCAAACCCATCAGGGAAAATGTGTCTATAAGGGAGAGGTATCCATACCCTCATAAGGCATATTTCGTTTTCCTCTCCAACTAATGTGAGATTCTCACATTCGAAATGTACCTAAAATTAAATATGAGCTAAAGTGAGTATCCATTTTAAGGCATTAATCACTAAGTGCAATAGATTAAAAGTATCAACAATTAAGCATATTGATAGGTTATCAAACTACCAAAAATAAAAATATATTTCCAACTCTTCAAAAACTAGGTAGCTAGTGGTGAATCGGGTCGAATCCACAGGGAATTAGTGCAGATTTACTCAAATGCTCAGAAAATAACAAATTAAAGGATTAATATTACAGGAGATGTAAATAAAAATAAAAGCAACACAGAAAATTAAAGGAGAGCTATAGTAACAGATACGACGTGAGCATGTGGTATTGGAAAAAAACAGATCTGGATAGTAAATAATAAAACACGATTGAAACGCAATGGATGAAAACCTAGCCAAGGTACTCTTCTATTTAGCTCGGAAATTCGATCATTGACATCATAAGATAAATTAGACAATTCAAACAGACAAAGTTATAGCCAAAGGTGGCGCACTCATTGACCAATGTTTTCTTACTTTGTCAGTAACCCCAAGAAATGTCCTGACAAGTTACTTCCCTAATCTAAAGACAACCCTCGGGAAACACCCTGACAAGATTAATCTCTAGTTGCATTAAGAACAAAAAAGACCCTTGTCCTAACCAATAAATTCGTAAACGCCGTAATTTATTAAGTTAGATTATTTAATTCCATTGATTTTACCATCATCATAAATCATTCGCCAGATAAAACCAATTCGCTACTGTGATAGAATAATATCCATGGCAATACTATCCTATTCAGCAATTTATCACTTAATCAATCACACAACTCATGACATTGCATAATAAATTAAGCAATAATAAATCTGGTTCAAGCACAGGAATTAAATAAATATCTGAATTGCATAAACAAATAAAAACATAGTCTCACAAATGATCCATGGCTGAATATACAAGCACCCTAACTAGAAAAGGGTTTAGTTGTTCATAGCTAACCTAAGAACACAAGAAAAAACATGAAAACTACAATCATGATGGTGACTGGCTGCTAACTACTGAAAAATAGACGAAAGAAGAGAGAACGTTCAAAAGTGAGAAACAAAAGTTGTCAAAGGTGGTGTCTGAATTCCTTATGCCATAAGGAATTTATATATTCTTCAATTCATAACCCTAGCCAAAATTAGTACAAGTTTCCTAGTTAGTCTTCAATTTGGCCTCTTCATTATGGCTTCCCAGCTGGTGTCTGGCGTCTCCAACAAAGATCCATCCCAAAGTAGATGATGATGAGGCTTAAAAACTCGTCCATAAATTCAGCCCAGTTCTTGCCCAATACGACATGGGCATGTTGTATCTATTTCCAGCACGTAACTTCTCCAAAACAGCCCAAATCTCCTGCATTACAACTCCAATCCCCACTTTGGTCTCCTGCACACATAACAAACATAAAAGCACACAAAAACACAAAAATAATAAACAAACACATGCAAAATGAATGCAAACTATCCTATAAACCATGCATGAAATGCAACCTATCAAATAACCCCACACTTAAACAATACTTGTCCTCAAGTATTTAATCCATTTAAAACCTCAAAGCTTTCAACCTCTTCTTACCATTCTTTCTCCCATACCCAACACTTCCTATGCCAACAAATACAATCATAAAATCAAATAAACAATGCATGAACGATCGATCTCCTAATTAATTATGAACGTTAACCACTTCGACATTATCTTATAGGAAGCAATAACTCCCACGCCCTCTCCGATTTCGCTCAATCACTCATGTAAAATTTTTGGGTGTAGTGTTTCTCTCAAAATTAATGCATAGTAGTCCTTTCCATAATCTTGACATAGAGTCCAATCTCTACCACTAGCTCGGATTTAAAAACTAGGTCTTTTAAAGGCTTGTACTATGGCTATAGGGTTTAACAAAGAAAGAAAAACCAAGAGGAGCAAAGTATGCAGCAAGTAACACATATCTCATACGACACATATGGCCATAGAATTTATCACCAGTTGGCCGAACCATTCCTTCATATCCAATCATCATTCTCCATTCATTCATTAAGGTGTTTCTCATAAATCATGGCTTGGAAAGTTTCAACATTAATTTAAAGTTCAAAGCATCAAACTTGCTTTTAAAATTGTTTCGGGGGAATAAGACATTATTGAATCTGAACATATAGTTTTATTTTGTTATTATTTTTTTCTTTTTTATTTTTTCTCTTTTTTCTTCTTTTTTTCTATTTTTTCTTTTCTTTTCTTTTCTTTTTTTTCTCCCCCGAATTGTTTTCCAACTCTCAAGCCAAACACCACATAACAACTGGGAGCATGACGTAAACATTATACACATGAAGGATATGATTTAACAAATAGACACATGTTACTTGGCAATTCATCTTAGTTGGGTGTCAAATTTTGGGGCTAAAGAAGAAAAAAGGATAGGGTTTATTGGTTTTTTAACATAAGAACAAAGAAAGGTTTTATGCTCAAATGGGGACTACAAGGGATAATTCACTTGGTGGGATACTCAAAGAAATTGGACAGCAAAGGGCTACACAAACAATGCCTTAGTTTCATCTCGATGTACTAAATGTGGCTTTGACAAGAACTCAAATGTCAGATTATGGAAGGGAACACACTATACATGCACACACAAAAGAAATATGGAGTATATGTAATGTTGTACTCCCTCTTAAGTGGCTCAAAATCTCACGGTTAATTTTATGTGATGTATATTGTTACTCCTATAAGGTGTATGTTGCCAAGGGCCTATTTGACTCTAAGTGTATTAGTCAGTTCAAGTTATGCTAGGATGGGAGTCAAAATAGATCAATTAAGATAAAAACACGTAAAGAGTTAAACTTATCAAATCACATCAAGACAAGACTATTTAAGGCGGGATTTACTCTATTATGCATGTTAATTGATGCATGATC
>JAOSBO010014841.1:0-12629 GCA_027563915.1 Erythroxylum rotundifolium
TCGTTACTTTCTTTTAGTTTTAAACATCGCTAACCTTTACCGTTAAAAATTCCTCGTGGGAACGATATCCGCTTACCGCTACTACATTAATTTGTTTTAATGGAAGTGGTATTGTTAATCTAGCGGTTGAACCAATTAATCTCTAGTTGCGCACCTAGAAACGAATTCAATTAGAAAGAATAGATCTGAAGATATCCAATGTTTATTAATAACATAATAAGTATCCGAAACATCTAACCATAATAACATGTAACATGGCTCCCCTAAACCAAGACAAAAGATTTAGCTACTCATAATATAATCGAAAATGAAAGAAATAACAAAGCATACTAATGAAAGAGTATTCCTTCTCTCTCATCCTTTTCAAGTTCTGACTTCTCTCTTCCTCAAAATTTCCCACCTACCTTTCTTTTTACCTTTATGCTCTCAATCCTTGCCATACGCCACACATGCTGTAGTGAATCTTAAAGGTGCTGAGTGTCTTTTCTAGGTGGCAGACCTGGTCAAACACTCAGATCTATGGATGACTCACCTCCATTTCAAGCCAATTTTCCTCGTCTCACCTGAGCACAGGTCAATGGAAAACAAGTAGTCTCAGAAGGGAAGACTGCTGCAGGATATGTTCAGTTGAAGAAGGGTCACTTACTACCTGAATGTCTTGCAAAATGGGGTTGTGTCTCCTCCTCTGGAGTTGTTATAAGCTGGAGCATAAGCTTGGTCTCATGCATTGGTGGGGTTTTTCTAGTCTAAGCATATAGCTTTGCCAGCTGTTAACGCTTGGGCAAAGGCCAGATGGAGTAAGCGAGGCCTAGAAAAAGTTATGCTAATAGAGGATGGGCTATTTTTGTTTAAGTTCTTTGAACAATCGAATATTAGTGAGATATTGGAACAAGAGCCATGGCACATTGGTGACCAGCCCTTGTTCCTCAGATAATGGAAACTAGGGATGGGTTTAGATAAAGGTTTAATAGAGGTGTTATCATTGTGGGTACAATTTCATGGTTTGCCAATGGAGTATTGGACAGTGGAGGGGCATAGTCTGGTGGCTAGTGTTTTGGGAAAACCCATATGTATTAGACAACAACTATGGATAGAATAGGGTATGTGAAAATGTGTATTGAAGTGCCGAAGTATGAGGTATTGCTAGATTCATTGTCTATTTTTCAACTTGGTAAGATAGGAGAATTAGTACAAACCACCATTTCAGTCACTTATCCATGGAAGTCGAAGCATGGTAGAAAGAAGTGGGTAGCAACTGGTAGAATTGTACAATCTGGAAACCTTGTAGATGTAATGAATAAAGATAGTACTCATGATGAGACGAGAAAGCTCACTAAGGAGGAGTCAACAAAGGAGGGGCTTGGGAAAGAAGGACATGTGTCAGACTCTGGGTGTGGGACTACTCAGGGTTAAAATGCATTGAATACTGATTTTGTTAGGGTACTTATGGCTGAGCCTTGTAGTGAGGACCCCATTAGCACACCTCAGGGGAAGACAGGTTCGGAAGATTGGCTTAGGCAGAATGAGATGTTGTTAGACAGGGAAAAGCAATCTGCACATGGGCTGAGTAAGCATCAGGTAGAGTTAGTGTCGAGTGGAAGTGCGTCAGATAATAATAGTGGTGTGAAAGGGAAGTCCTCTTGTGATCCAATGCAAGATAGGAGTGTAATGGAGCTTGTTGAGGAGAAGTTAAACCTCAGTAGGAAGGTCGATGTTTTGACTGAAGCAAAGAAGTCAAAGGATAGGATGGAAATTAAAGACATAGCTTGTACTACTAGTTATGGGAATGATGCAGGTTTGATTACAGAGGTCAGGGAGATAAGCCAAGCTTCGGGTGGATTAGGGAAAAAGAGTGTGGGTAGGAAAAAATGTAAGAAAAAAAGCACAAAGGGGTGATGTCCCCTGAGTGTCTTTTTTAACAAAATGTCATTATTAGTTTGGAACACCAGGGGTCTTAATGACCCCCATAAAAGGAGGATGGTGCAGGCAAGTAGTAGTGGAGAAAAAACCAATTTTGGTAGGACTTCTCAAAACGAAAATGAAAGCCAATGTTGAACAAAAAGGCTTAGTATTTTTGGGGAATCAATGGAGTTACCTGTCAAATCACATTCACCACTACAATGGTTAGATACTACGTTGATTTAATTCAGACAAAGTAGCAATGCAAGTGCTCAAGATGGGGGACCAATTTATGCATTTGGAATGTGGGTTAATTGGGAAGTTTCAGTTTACAATGACTTTAGTATATGCGTCAAATTTTGCTTTCTTACGTATTCAGTTGTGGGAGGAGTTATTTGAGTTTCATGCTGGGATGCAAGGGTCGTGGATAGTGTTTGGTGATTTCAATTACTGTCTTAATTCTGCTGAAGAGGAGGGCGGGGCACGGTTTCAAGGAGGATTGGGGGCTGAATTAAACCAACTATTTTGTCGCACCAATCTTATGGATGTTAGAGGTTTGGGCCAATGATTTACTTAGGAAAACAAACAGAAAGGGCAGATGTTTATCAGGAAGAAGCTAGATTGAGCGTTGGTTAATCAAAGATGGCTTTGTTCCTTCCCTCTTACGTCAGCTATGTTTGGAGAACCTAAATTGTCTGACCATACCTCTATACTTATACAACAGATGAATGATGAGTGCAGAATCAGGGCTCCTTTCAGATTTTTCAACGGACTACTTCAGGTAGAAGGCTTTATAGAGGTTTTATCGCATGTTTGGAGGGTTGAGATACAAGGCTTTAAGTCCTTTCAATTAATGCAAAAATTGAAGGATGCTAAAAGAGTGATTAAGGTGTTTAGTAAGCAATGACTCTAGAATATTCAGGAACTGAGTAGTACATTGGCATAGATTTAGAAGGCATGTTATAGGGACCCCCTTAGCGAGAGCTTAAGAGTGATCAAGGTGGAGTGGATAAAACAATACCAGGAAGCTTTGAAATTACAAGATTCGATCCTGAAGCAGAAGGCTAGACAAAATTGGATTAAGGAGGGTGACATTAATTCCAAGTTTTTTCATGCTTCCATTCTAGCTAGGAGAAATACTAATACCATTTCAGAATTGAAAGATGAACGAGGAAATGTGACAAGTGGTCAGCTGAACATTATTGAGCATATCAGAGATTTTCTTCTCACTCTCATGGGGACAACTGAAGATGTAAGGCTTAGCTTTTGGGTTTGATATGATTTGGAGTTTTCTCCTAGTCAAGAAAGAGTGGCGATGCTAGAGGCTCCCTTTTTAGCACAACAAGTGAAGGAGGCCTTGTTTCGATTAAATGGTACCAAAGCTCCTAGCCCCGATGTTTATTCATCTGGTTTCTTTCAGAAAACATGGAATATCACAGGTTAACTCTTAACGGAAGTAGTGTTGGAGTTTTTCTCCTTTGGTAAGCTACCAAAGGAGATTAATCATACTTATTTATGTCTGATGCGTAAAAAGAAGCGACCAGAATCGGTTACAAATTATTGTCTTATATCATGTTGTACCACAGTTTATAAAATAATAGCTTCTCTTTTGGCCTGAAAGATTGAAAGGTGTATTGGTTGATGTATCGGGTAAAGCACAAGGTGCTTTTCTTCCTTCGAGGAGTATTGGAGATAACATTTTGCTATTGTAAGACTTTATGGGAGATTATTATTTGGGCAAGAAGATAAAAGTTGTTCTCTAAAGATTGATCTTTATAAAGTTTATGATACGATTGGTTGGGGATATTTGAAGAACTGTTTGGAAGGAATTGGGATGCCCTCAAAGTTTTGTCATTGATTCTTCAGTACATCCAAACCCCTTCTATGAGTGTGTTAATAAATGGTATGTCTACAAAACTTTTCCTATTCGTCAAGGTATTAGGTAAGGGGACCCCCTATCCCTTATTTATCTACATTGGCGATGGAGGGTTTGTCTCGATTAATAACTAAAATGGTGGATTATAATGGGCTATTCAAATATCATTATAAATGTAGAACAATGAACTTGACTCACTTGTTGTATGTGGATGATGTGATATTGTTGTGTAGGGCTAAAACTTATGAGTTACAAATGATGATGAGCTTGATGAATACTTTCTTTGGGTGGTCCGGAATGCTGGTGAATGTCTAGAAAAGTGGAATTTTTTTCTGATGTTCAAGATTTGGATAGGCTTACTAGAGTGGTGGGATTTCGATTACACTAGTTAAGCCCAAATATTCTAATTTTTTTCCATTATAGGAGAAATTGAAAGGTCAAATTAGTGCTTGGCAAAATCGATTCCTATCATTAGCTACTAGAGTCACTCTCATTGTTTCAGTATTGAACAGCATGCATGTTCATTGGGCTATACATGTGGTGATTTCTAAGAGAGTTCTCAAGGAGATGGATAGGATTTTAAAATCCTTCCTCTGGACGAGCAAGCATGAAAAGTAAACGGGAGAAAAAATTAAATGGAGTGAGGTGGTGATGCTGAAAAAACAAGGGGGTTTGGGGATTCTTTCAATCACTCAAATGCAAAGGGTGCTAGTCATGAAGCGAATATGGAGATTTGTGGATAAAGAAGCATTGTGGATCCAGTAGGTAAAAAGTTATCCACTTAATGGGCACAATTTCTGGCAACTACAATTAAGGTATAAGTAGTCCTGGCATTTTAAAAGTTTATTATTGCTTCGTGATACGATTTACCCTCTGATTAAAACTAGGGTCGGGAATGGTGCGGGGACTTTGTTTTGGTTTGATAAATGGCATGCATTCAGCCCATTATGGCTGCAGTTTGATTTAGTAGCTTTTAGAAACCGAATTCCTAAGGAAGCTACAGTTTCTTAGATATTTCAGAAGAGAGCATGTTTGAGTACATGTAGATTTGGCCAAGTACTTGAACATTACGTGAATGGTATACAACTTTGTAGTCAGCCGAATAAACCGATTTGGGTGGCTAGTAATAATGGGGAATTTTCGACCAAATTAGCCCATAGTCTTGAGAGATCGCAGGCAGCCATACCATAGGCTGATGTGGTATGGAAACAGGAACTAAGCCCCAAGTCTGCTATATATGTGTGGTTAGCTATTAAAAATAGACTACAAACCAAGAACCGTTGGTTTGGAAGCTATGATCTTGTGTGTGTTTTGTGTAAGTATGAGCATGAGAGTAGAAATCATCTGTTTTTTCAATGTGCATATACTAAAGTGGTATGGATCTGAATATTGCATATGATATGGGTTTCGTTTGTTTCTTATGTTTGGAATGAGGTGTTGAATGATGTTATGTGGTACTCCAGACGTGGGATGAGAGATGGGCTTCTCATTCAGACTTCGTTCCAGATGGTGGTGTATCATACTTGGAGGGAGAGGAATCGTCGTTTATATAAGGAAGTAGAACAACCTAAGTATGAGCTTACTTCCATTATTGTTAATTTGATTAGGGAGACAATCATCACTAAAGGGATGCAAGCAACTATTAGACAGGAACTTCGAGCGTAATGGTTAATCTAGAAGGGTTCATGTTGTTATTGGCTGATTATGGTTAGTTAGTGAGACGTGTTTGTAGCTTATTCAGATTTTTTTTCCTAGTAATAGGATTGTACATAAACTTACAGATTTAGTAATATATTACCTTTAATTTCCAAAAAAAAATAAAAGAAATGATTTTAAGCATTGGTTTGAAAATTTTAAATAGAAAGTCACGCTCTTTAGCTTCAAGTTCGTAATATTAATCTTATTGCCAATGTGATTATGATAGCAATTTGATGTTTTTATTTAACTTGAATACTATCGAGACAATTTGTTTGGAAATTGGTACTAACAATCCTTTATGAATATGGTAGAATAGTATAAGCATTTGAATTTTAATCAACTTAATGCATTTAAAGAAAAGAGGATGGTGAGAGGCATTCCAAATATAAATCATATAAAACATCTAAATGTGACATATTTGCTTGACAAACATTTTAGAAAAAACTTTTCAAAAGAATCAACTTTAAGAGTTATTAATCCATTTAAACTTATTAATGTAGAAATTTGTTGTTCAGTCAATTCTCTTTTTTTATAAAAAGATTTTACTTTATTCTATTCAATGATGAGTATAATAAAAAACATGAGCAAAACTTTAAATACAAGTTTGATGATTTTGATGCATTTAAAAAGTTTAAAACTTTAGTTTAAAAGAAGTAATTTTGAAATTAAAGCTTTAAAAACTCATACAAGTAGATAATTTAGTTCTAATGATTTTAAGTTCTTTTACGAGCTACATAAGCCTCTTACAATGTGTAAGTGTCACTAATAAAATAAAGTATAAGAAAGAAAGAACTCAAAATTTTGGAATATGGCAAAAACTATATTAAAAAGAAAAAGGATGCCTAAGAAGTATCAAAGTAAAATAATTGCATGTGAAGTTTATCTTTGAAACTAGTGCAACAAAGAGTTTGAAAGATACTATTCTATTTACGTCACTTAAAGATTATTTGATGTTATTTGCATAAAAACTAGTCTCTCTTTAAAGAGATCATAATCATACTCTTCTTCATGCTCATCTCCATGTTGGTACAATTCGACTGGTTCTCATCCTTTATGGACGAAAAGGGATTCCAACTACTGCTTGAATATTTGTTCTTGATGCTAGCTATATAAGATACCAAAATGTTTTAATTAGCACCTTATTGATCACCCTAAATAATGAAAGTGTTATTCTCACAATTGCTCCTAATTTAAAAATAAGACTGGATGGTCTCACTTTATCTGAAAGACTACAAGTTCAAGTACAAATTACTTGTTAACAAATAAAATTGAAATAGCTTATCTGAATGCAAGACGTCATGAAAAATCATTGCTCTAAGTCAAAAATTTCCCCTCTATAGTGTAGTCGGAAAACAAGATCCAACCACAGGGTTAATGCCTTCTGTACCAGCCTCAATGCACTCCAAAGGGTAGAGTAGGAATTGTCTCTATGAGTGAAAAAGAAAACAAATAGATGCAAAACTAACCAAATATATGTGTGAAAAAATAAAAGAAATTGTAAAGGTGTCTATGTTGAAAAGAAATTGCGCACTCTATATGGACAAATAAAAAAGGTGTGTGATTGATGAAAAGTATATATGTGTATGCTAGATAAAGGAGAGAAGGTGATGTGTTTTGTTTTTCTTTAAGAAGAAGGCGAGATGAGTGCATATATGTGTGATTTAGTAAACAAGATGGGCAAATATATATAGGGAAAATAGACGAACGTTAACTGAGAGCGTTAAGAGAAACAATGTTTAGTATAATAATAATAAACGTTATGGTAATTAAAGGTAATAAAGATGAACATTGCATGAAACCATTAGTAACTGAAAAACAAAAGAAAACGTATGACCTAATCAAGTTTTGGAACAACCAAAACACCAAAATTACTGACACTAAGCCAAACTCTACAATAATTATGGACATATTATACCACTAAATGATTTATCTCTCAAAAAATCATGTTGTAGGTCTCAACTTTACAAATTCAACTTTTGATTATTTGTATGTGGTAACATATCGAGTCTAACAAGACAAAAAGAGATTTAAAATTGTTGGAATATATTAAGACTATTATATAACAACATTAATATTGAAGACACTTTAAACTTGATGATCGAAATAAAAAATCTATTTTTATTTAATATATAAATAATTTAATACCTGTGAATGGCTTTTTTTGTTACTAAAGAATAGATAAAAGAAAAATAAAAAAATCTAATCTCTCTGTACACCTATTCCCTCACGATCCTCCTCAAGGAAAGGAGGTAATTGAACTGAGTGGTCTTAACAATAGGTTAGTCCCTGTTGTGATGAATGTGCTAAGTTAGCAAGTCAATCCATGCAGCAATTACCTTCGCAGCAAATGTGTTTAATATCAACAATCCACCCTCCTTTGATCAGCTCTAAACAATCACTAACGAGAGTATGACAAGGATGTGATTCAATTACACCACTCCGAAGGAACTGGACAACAACCTTAACACCAAGTTCGACAATTAGCTTACTAATATTATGTGTCTTTTCCAAAAGCAATCCTTGTCTAATCCCCCATAATTTTTCTTCAAGACTTCCTGAAGAGCCAATATTCAAGATAAAACCTGCGATCCTCACATAATTTGGATCCTGAAGCAATCCACCTACCGAAGCATGACCATCAACAAGCCATCTAGATCGATCGTTATTAAGTAACAGAGTATTTAGAGTATTCAGCCACCAGCGTTATTGCATTTTGTAATATTGATTCCACACTTAGATTGATGCCATCAAACATGAATCTATTACGTGCCTTCCAAACACTCCATAAGATAGATGTAGATAATAGACCCAAAATAAGATTTGAACGTACCCTATTCGTTATAGATGATTGATGTCTCAACCAATTAGGAAAAGAAGCATCATTTAACACTTGCATTCCAATTCTTTAATAGACGCAACTCCATAAACCAATAACAAAAGGGCATTTTCTGAAAACATGATCTAGAGTCTCCTCCCCAATCTCACAAAGTGTGCCTTTGATTATCAATTGCTCCTTTGCGGTGTGAGACTTCTTTAGAGTTTAAACAATTAACTAAAGCTAACCATAGAAAGAATCTTACGCTCTCTTGAACTTGTAGCTTCTAAATCCAAAGGCATTTTCCCAACCATGCATCAGCTATAAGTTAATTTACAAGGCCCTTATAAGCTGAAGTAGCAGTGAATTGGCCATGTTTATCCTAACCCTAAATGCAACGAGCTTTCTTTTAGGCCTGAAATGGAATTGGCATAGCTCGGATTTCTTCAATTATATTATCGAACCTGGAAGTATATGCTTTAGTTCATCGCATTTCCATGAGTCATTGGGTCTCAAAATCGATGCAACCTTGTTTAATAATTGTCGTGGTTGTGCATTTGGAGGGACCACATTAATCAAAGGCCCATTCCCCACCCACCAATCATACCACAAGTTAGTAGACTTCCCATCACCTATAGATCATCTAAATCCCCTCCTCATACATTCTTTTATTTTTAACAGCCCCCGTCAAGTAAAAGAAGCGTGCCCCCAAACTTCCATGCTAATAAAATGAGACCCTTTCAAATACTGTTGTTGGAAAAGTTCCAAGCAAAAGGATTGTTACCTCGTTTGCAATTTCCAACCCACCTTAAAAAGCAATGTTACATTCAAAATTCTTGCTTTTTTGTAGACCTAAGCCCCCATTCCCTTTAGGTCGACAAACATGATCCCAATTTATAAGGTGTACCCTATAGTTGTCCACATCGTCACATCATAGAAAATTCCCAATTAATTGGTCTAGTTGCTCACTAGTAAATTCCTATAATAACGTTGTTTGCATAGTATAAATAGGAATTGAACTTAATGTGGATTTAATAAGAGTTATCTGGCCTACATAACTTAAGACTTTACCCTTCCATCTGGCCAATTTTTAAGCACTTTGTCAACAATATGCTGGTAAGTGGATTTAGAGACTCTACCATAAATAATAGGCACACTAAGGTATATGCCAAGCTCCTAAGCCAATGGAATCCCACACAACCTACTCAACACCACGACTTTTTGACGGTGAACATTCGGCGATATCCATAATTTAGATTTCTCAACATTAACTCGTAAACCTGAAGCTTTAGTAAATTCATCAAGGACTTCAGAGGTAACCTGAACTTGAGATTTTGAAGCCTCTGAAAATAGTAATAAATCATCAGCGAAAAAAAGATACGGTACCTTTGGACCAGACCTAATGTCTTTACTGGCCACAACAGTTTTTGGTTTACGTGTTCCAAAATCATATATGACAATCACTTCATCACCAAAATAAAAAAATAGGGCAATAATTGATCGCCTTGTCGTAAACCTTGTTGAGGTTTAAATGTCGACATCACCTCCCCATTCCAGATTATAGCAAGATCCACATTGCAGACACAAAACATGATCAGGTCTATCAAATCAACAGGGAAATCATAAAAACTAGTACCTCGTGGATAAAGCTCTAGCATACATTATTGTAGGCCTTTTAGAGATCTATCTTTGCTATCAAAGCCCCTGTACTCCTCGTACGGCCTATAAGAGAATGCACAACCTCTTGAATAATCAAGATATTGTCCATTGTACTCCTACTTACAAGAAAACTATTTTAGAAAGGTCCAGTGATTTGTTGAAGAATAGGTCACAACCTATTAATAATTACCTTCGATAAAATCTTGTACGAGGTATTCTGTAAAGTAATAGGACGAAAGTCCTTCAACATTGTCAAACAATTACCCTTTTGGATTATGACCATGGGTGCATGAAAAACATTTAAATTAACCCACTGACTTGCAAAGGCCATATGAACATATTTAAAAATTGTTTCATTTACTGTGCTCCATTGCTTCTGATAAAAAATTAGTTGAACTCCATCTACTTCTGGAGCTTTTAGGCCTTTCACAGAAAAAGTTGCCAATCTCACCTCCTCAAGCTATAACGGAGAGTTTAAGGCAAGTTTATCTTCCTCTGAAACCTTCATGCAAAATGAATCATAAGTATCCATCAAGTTCTGACAATGTTTGCACCCAATAAAGAAGAATAAAAGTCCATAATATGTTGACACAAAACATTTGCATTTCTCACCCAAATATCATTCACCTTTAACCTCGAGATCAAATTGCGGTGCCGTCTAAACATGGTAGGTAAATGAAAAAACTTTGTATTATGTTCCCCATGTTACATCCAATCCAACCTAGATTTTTAAAACCATAACAATTCTTCCTGAAAAAGAATTTATTGTTACTCACCTAGCAAGCAAAACTCAAACTGTTGAAGGAAGTCCAAAGTTCCATAATCATCACAGCTTTAAATACCCTAAATTTGCGCCAAAAACATATGTTTCTTTTTGTGAATACTCCTAAATACTTCAAATTTCCATACACTGACTGCTTTTGTCACTTCATCAATTACCTTCAACAAGAAACCCTCCCCCTTCTCCCATGCCGATGAAAACATTGTAGCAAAGTATGGGTGAGTCAACCAGGCTGCCTCAAAATGAAGGGACCTACTTTTTGGGGAATAATGTAAACCAAGGAAATCAACAAACAGAGGTAATGATTCAAACAAAGACAAGGAAGCACCATAAATTTGGCATCCGAATTATATGAGAGAGCTGCAGCATTCCAAAGCACTCTGTCTAGTTTCTCTTGAGTAACAATAAGACCCCCTACTCTTTTAATCCAAGTAAAGTGGCACCCTAACGTACCAACATTTATCAACACACAAGCCTCCCAATACCCTCTAAACTTCATAATTCTATTAAAAACATCTACAGTGCCATCATGAATGCTCCATCTTTCATCAAAAGCAGTAAAGTCATTGAAGTCCCCAACTACATTCCATGGTGATGATACAGTTTGAGAGAAATCAGTCTTAGACTAAAAGAAATCCTTCTATTGATTGCTTGGTGAACATACACAAAAGAAATTAGTTGTTACACCAAGTTAAGTTCACAGCTAGCATGGATACAATGAGAAGTAGACCAATAATATTGCACTTACAAGAATTAGAATTCTAAAAATAAAGCAATCCCACCTGCCTTACCATCTAATGGAACCACAAAACAATCAAGAAATTTCAAAGTCTTAGCCATTTTCTCCACTGCAGTTATATCAGCTGTGATCTCAAGAAAGTAAGGATATTAGACTCAGAAACCCTAAGGCATTGATATGTAATGGAAAAAGTTCAGAAAGAGTGTGAAGAGAAGGTAGGCATGAATAGAATAGTGGAAGAATCAGACATAAAGAACCTTCAATACTTGAACATGATTATAAAGGAAACTTTCAGGCTTCACCCAGTTGTACCACTACTAGTTCCTCACTATTCAATGAAAGACTACATTGTCAATGGCCTCTTCTTCCCCAAAAACTCATGAATAATGATAAAAGTCTGGGCCATTAGATGATACCCTAGTGTTTGGTCTAAACCAAACAAGTTCCTCCCTGAGAGGTTTGCAGGTAGTGACATAGATGTTCTTGGTCACAACTTTCAGCTTATACCATTTGATTTAGGTCGAAGAATGTATCCTGGAATGCAAATGGGGCTTAACATTACAAGTTTGGGGCTTGCACAGTTGCTCCATTGCTTTGATTGGGAGTTACAAAATGATATTTTACCAACTGAATTGGACATGAGTGAGGAGTTCAGTCTTGTGATTCAGAGCAACAAGTCTCTAAATGCAGTTCCTAGTTATTGCCTTCACACCTAATCAATAATCAATCTTATGTTGTGTTAATGTGTGTGTATACTATTAGTTTATTTCCAAAGTGTAGCTTAATTGTGTTACATGTTAATTCATGATTAAGATGTTATTGTTTGTATTACACTGCTATAAATAAATTTTAGTTTTAAAATAATGTAGCAATTTTGAAGGCGTCTTTAAAAAGTCCAAGCTTAATTAGTTAAAGTGATTTAAGAGTAGATTTAAAACTAAATATGTTTAGACTACAGTGAATCTAATCTTAATCTATTTCGAGTTAGTTAGAAAAAGTTATCTATAAATAAACACATAGTAATTAACCTTTTTCATTAAAAATATTTTTAATTTTGTATTGTAATATTAAATGACTTTAATTTGTGAATCTATAATTTTTAATTGATTATATAAATAGTCATGCAATATTTTATTTTATTTAAGAGGTAAACATAAAATTT
>JAOSBO010014935.1:0-12624 GCA_027563915.1 Erythroxylum rotundifolium
TGGTTCCTTGAGAGTCGACCCGAGGTTGCACCCTATATTGCAATTCTTGGTATAAATTGATTTTGACCGGTTTCCAAAAATCAATCTTAGGATTGAATGATAAGCCGCGATCAACGAAGCTTGTTGTTAATCTACGACCGATAATTGATAATAGAGATAAAAGAACAAAAAATCAGTGAATTATGCTTAATTAGGGTGTAGGCCAAGATTGAACTAAAGAATTGGTTCCCTACCGAATTCCCCAATTTTATCATTTTCGCAGGTTTTCTTTAATTTGTTTTCATTAGGTTTATTTTATTTTTTTATTAAATAAAAAACTCCACATTACATAAACATCAATTAATTTCATTTTATAAGCTAACCAAACACTCCTTATAGGATTGACCCATACTCACCACTGTTATAGTAGTTGTCTAGTTATTTTATTTTGACTAACATTATGATGCACCTGCCAATTTTGGAGCCATTATTAGGGAATGTGGTAGTTTAATTGTTGTATTTTATTTTAGTTGATGTTTTGTGATTTTTTTTTCTTTTTGATTATTTGTTAACTTTTAAAAGTTTGTAAGTGTTGGTGTATGGTAGTGATCAGATCTCCTTGTAGAGAAATTGAGTAACTTAATCTATAGATCGAGAGAAACTACAGAGGTTAAGAAGAAAAGCAAGAGCATCTTCAGTAGTAGACCCAGAACTTGGATCTGAAGCAACAATGGCAAATCTGAGAACATTGAAAGAATTGACTACACCAGACTTAACCCAAAGACCTCTATACATTACATTTCCTAATTTTGATAAACATGTTACCTTTGAGTTAAATTCCGGATTAATTCTTCTATTACCTAATTTTCATGGTCTTGTAGGTAAGGATGCGCACAAGCATCTCAAGGACCTTGATGTGGTTTGTTTGAGCATAAAGCCTTCCGGGGTGACGGACGAGCAAATCATATTGAGAGCCCTCCCGTTCTCACTCAAAGGTACAACAAAAGATTGGCTGTTTGATTTACCAGTAGGGAGCTTAAATACTTGGTTAGAGATGAAGAAACTGTTTTTTATAGAAATATTTTTTGACCTAAAAGATGACAAATATTCAGAAGGAGATATGTGGCATAAAGTAGTATAACAGAAAATCTTTTTACGAGTATTGAGAGCGGTTCAAGAAGCTATATGCTAGTTGTCCACACCATAACATACCTGAGTAACTTCTCTTCCAATATTTCTATAAAGGATTGTTCCAGATGGAGAGGAGTTTGGTTGATGGAGCCATTATTGGGGAACTTTGGGAGAAGACTCCCATTGAAGCTAGGATATTACTTAAGCAGATGGTCGCTAGAACCTAACAATTCAACACTCACAACAATGTTTGATGAGTAAACGATGTAAGCTCTTCATCCATTTAACATTGTTTAGATGAACGAACATATTTTATAAGACAAATTGCAATTGGACATACATAAGTGCAAGTGTGTGGAATAAGTTCAAACACGAGCCATCTAATTGATGAGTACCTGACACTACAAAAAGGAAGTCTGGAGTATGTGAATGTTGTAAGAGGAAACTTCCTGAACCAATACAACTTGTACTCACAGACGTATAACCTAGGTTAGAGGGATCACCTCAACTTGAGTTACGGAGGAAATCTACATCAAAATTTCTTCCGAAATAGGCCTTAAGGAGCACAAGGATTTCAACAAAGGCAACAAGGAGTGCAGGGAGCTTATTCTTCTAGTTTAGCTACATCTTTATAAGATCTTGTTAAGGATTTTGCTGTTAACATTCTACAATTTTAACAAGATATGTAGCAATTACAACAAAGTATACAATAACTTAATCAAAGTGTAGAGCAAATCCATTAGGAATCAAAAACAAGCAAAAAAAATTTAGAAAACCAAATGAATCAAATGGAAGTGAGGCTCAATCACCTAAAATCACAAAGTGGAAGAAAATTGCCATCCAAACTCGAGGTAAACTCAAAGAATGTCAATGCTATAACCCTAAAGGGTGAAAGGAGATTGAGGGTATCAAGAGAACCCTATCAAGGATTGTCACCGAGAAAGCAATCGAGAAGAAATTAGGAAAGGAAAAAAAACCTTCATCGAGTTCGAAGGAAAATTTCAAAAGTCCAAATATTATTAAAACTAACCCTCCACATTTTCCTAGCAGATTGACAAGACCAAATACGGAGGAGAAAGATAAAGAGATATTGGAGACTTTTTTGAAAGGTGGAAGTCAATGTAACTTTGCTCAAGGAAATCAATCAAGTACCAAGTTATGTTAAATCCCTAAAAAAACTATGTACATATAAGAGGAAATTTAGGGGTGATGAGAAAGTGATGATGGTTAAGAATATGTCAGCAGTATTCAGAAAGAAGATGCCTGTAAAATGCTAGGATCTAGGTATGGTTACCATTCCTTGCAAAATTGGTAATACTATGATCAATAGAGCTATATTGGATTTGGATGCTTCTATTAATATGACGCCTCATTCGATTCATGCTTCTTTGAATTTGTGGCCTTTGAAACAAATAAGTGTAATCATATAACTGGTTGACCATACTAATGCTTATCCTGATGACGTAGTTGAGGATGTTTTGATGCAGGTGAATAAGTTAATGTTTCCTGTAGATTTTATGTTGTAGATATGCATGAAAACACATCATGTAATTTGATACCTATCTTGTTGGGAATATCATCGTTTAATACGACTCAAATGAAGATACATGTTTATAAAGGCATCCTTACAATAAAATTTGATGGGGAAGTGATTCATTTTGATATTTTTAATGCCATGAAACATCCTCCTAATGATCATTATGTTTTTTCTATTGATGTGATTGATCCTTTGGTGTAGGAAATGTTTAAGTTAAGTTACAGGGATCATTTGAAAATGGTTTTAACTAAAGATATGGAAGTAGAAGCCAAAACTGATGTTGATATGGGAGAAAAACTTGTGGAAATGACAGCCTCCTTGCATTTATTGGAAAGCTCTCTAAAAAGGTATGATTTGGCTTCTATATAACTACCTGAAGCTCACCAAAAGTTGTTACCTTCTAACATGCAAGCATTAGAATTGGAATTAAAGCCACTCCTTACACATCTAAAGTATGCTTATTTGGGAGATAAGCAAACTCTCCCAGTTATCATTTCAACAGATTTGACTTCAAATCAAGAGGAGAGGTTAATTTGAATGCTAAGAGAGCAAAAGAAGGCTATCTGATGGACTATCATAGATATCTAAGGGATGTCTGTGATAGTCCTCCAATGATGGAAGTTATGAAGGAGGTGCTGAAGCTTCTCGACACCAGGGTTATCTGCGTAATTTCTGATAGTAAGTGGGTAAGTCCTATCCAGGTTGTTTCGAAGAAGTCTGGAATCACCATTGTGACAAATCAGGAAGGTGAGTTGGTTCCCATCCGAGTGCAAACCGAGTGGTGAGTATGTAT
The DNA here is from genome assembly GCA_027563915.1 of Erythroxylum rotundifolium. Taxonomy (NCBI): domain Eukaryota; kingdom Viridiplantae; phylum Streptophyta; class Magnoliopsida; order Malpighiales; family Erythroxylaceae; genus Erythroxylum; species Erythroxylum rotundifolium. The sequence continues at coordinate 3,441 of JAOSBO010014935.1, forward strand.
TGATTAGATAAAGTTAAATTCTGCTACTCATAAAAACCACTTTTCGCATCCTTTTATTAACCAGATGATTGAGGGATTGGTTGGTTATAACTATTAGTGCTTTTTAGATGGCTTTTCAGGTTATCTTCAGATCCCAACTGCACTGGAAGATCAGGAGAACACCATATTTACATGCCTATTCGGTATGTTTACCTACCAAAGGATGCCATTCGGATTATGTAATGCACCCACCACATTCCAAAGGTGTATGGTAAGCATTTTTTCTAAATATGTTGAGAATATTTTCGAGGTAGTTATGGATGATTTTAGTGTGTATAGGTCTTCTTTTGATGAATGTATTAAGAATCTGGCCATTATCTTCGAATGATGTATGGAAACTTACCTTGTGTTGAACTAGAAAAAAATATCATTTTATGGAGGGTCAAGGTATAGTTTTAGGCCATGTGATATCTGCTAAGGGTATTAAAGTACACAAGTCCAAAGTTAAATCTTATTTCTTCTTTACCTTACCCCTCTGTTGTGAGAGAAGTGCATTCTTTCTTTGGCATGCAGGTTTTTATTGAAGATTCATTAAGGAATTTTCAAAGATAGCTGCACCACTATGCAAGCTTCTTCAACATGATGTCTCCTTTGAGTTCGAAGAAAACTACAAGGAAGCATTCAACAAACTTAAGGAACTTCTGACATCCCCACCAGTGATTCAACCACCAGATTAGATCCTCCCCTTCGAGATCTTGTGTGATGCAAGGGATTGTGTAATAGGGGTGATTCTAGGAAAAAGAGCTGGAAAAGCTTTGCATGCCATCTAATATGCTTCAAAGACTCTAAACCCAAATCAATTGAATTATTCCACTACTAAAAAAGAACTGTTCGTTGTGGTTTTTGCTTTGGAAAAATTTTGATCGTATTTGCTTAGTGCTAAAGTGATTGTTTATTCTGACTATGCAGCTTTACGATACTTGCTCACAAAAAAAGCAAAATCAAGGCTGATTAGATAGATTCTCCTCCTTCAGGAATTCAACTTAGAGGTTAGAGATAATTAGGGGGAAGAAAATTTGGTGGCAGACCATCTCAGTCGTTTGATAAAGGAAGAAGACGATATCCCTCTACTAGAAACCTTTCCAGATGAGCAATTATTTTCTATCAATGCGACACCACAATGGTATATAGACATTGTCAATATTTTAGTTACTAACAAATAACATGTTGGTTTGTCAAAGGCTTAGAGGGATAAGTTACAAAGTGAAGTAAAGTATTATGTATAGGAAGACCCATATCTTTGGAGGCACTGTGTAGATCAAGTTATTAGGAGGAATGTACTAGAAAATGAATCATCATTAAGTTTAATCTTCTACCATTTGTACGTTTGCAGAGGACATTTTGGAGTGAAAAGGACAACCAACAAAGTTCTAGAGAGCAACTTTTACTAGCCAACATTGTTTAAAGATGCATATACCTTCCGCAAATCCTGTGATAGATGCCAATGGTCACGTAACCTATCTTAAAAGGATCAATTACCACAAAGTCCTTTGCTTTTATGTGAAAATTTTTTATGTTTGGGGCATTGATTTTATAGGACCTTTCCTCTGATTTTTGGCTTTACTTATATATTGCTTGTGGTTAATTATGTTTCTAAATCGGTGGAAGCCAAAGCCACTAGGACTAAAGATGCTAAGGTTATTGTAGATTTTGTTAAGGCTAACATTCTTTCTATATTTGAGATATCCAAAGTCATCATTAACGATAGAGGAACCAACTTTTGAAATAGAGTTATGGAAGCAATGTTCATAAAATATCACATCATGCATAAAGTTTCTACTACTTACTATCCCCAAATCAACGGGCAAGCTAAAGTCTCAAATCAAGAAATCTAGTTAATCTTTGAGAAAATTGTGCATCCCAATAGGAAGGATTGGAGTGTAAGACTAGAAGACACATTATGGGCCTACAAGATGGCTTACAAAAACACCAATTGAAATGTCTCTGTATAGGCTAGTTTTTGGAAAGCCATGTCATGTTCTTATAGAATTACAACATAAAGCATATTGGGCTATTAAAAGATGCAACATGCACTTGGATGATGTAGCAGTGTATAGGAAGTTGCAGCTTCAAGAGTTGGAAGAGACGAGGAATGAGTCATATTAAAATGCAGTGATATATAAGAAGAGACGAAAGCTTTTAATGATAATATGATTTCGAGGAAAAGCTTCTTGGTGGGCCAAAAAGTGTTACTATATCATTCTAAACTCAAACTCTTTCCAACTAAGTTGCGTTCCTGTTGGGTTAGTTTGTTTGTTATCACTCATGTCTTTCCTTTTAGTGCAATGGAGATACGAAGTCTCAAATTTACAAAACATTCAGAGTGAATGGCTATCATTTCAAGTCGTATTATGAAGGCTTCCACATGGAGGATTTGAAGGTGTTAATGTTGAAGGATGTGACTAGTATCACTTGATGCATGCAACTGGAGGTTAAGCCAACGACGTTAAACAAAGACACTGCTTGGGGGCCAACCCAAGGGGAGTTAATTCATGTCTTTTACATTTTTGCATTTGTTATTTTTGTTAATTGCTTCATTTATTGTATTTGATTTTACATTGAGGATAATGCAAGTTTTAAGTATAGGGCATCGGGTATATTAGTTTTTATACATGTTTTTCAGCTGGATTGTAACTTATGTGGCTTCTTAAGTGGTTTTCAAAATCAAGCAAACAAAATCGAAAATTTTCTTGTTTTCTATTTCTTTGAAGATTGTTCGGTCATAATTGGAGTGGGAATTGATTAGTTAATTCCATAGCAAAATTTGGCATGTACTTTTGCTTTTGTGGTTTGTTAATGTGCATTATTCTTAGAAAAGCAGTGACTAGTGGTAGATAAAAAACTCATAAGGTTTTGAGCCATATTAGATTAACACACATATATCAGTCTCACTGTTTTGTTTGTTATGTGTGACCTTTATGACAAATACATCCTTACTTTGCGTTGATTTTCTATTTGAGACCACATTTTTATCACATGTATTTTTATGAAAATGTTTCAGCATTCTTTATTTATTACTAATTACATTAGCCAATTAGCCTACCCAACTATGTGAATTTTCCTTTGCTAACCCCCTTTGAGCTTTATTACCCTTTTCTTTTGTATAAACCACATTACATGCACCTAACCGAATGCCCTACCCATGTTTTAAAGCTAGTGGAGCATTTGTTAATTCTTGATGAATGTGATTGTATAAAAGCCTAAGTGTGGGGGTATGCATACATATGGGTTGGTCATATTTGTTAAAATTCCATGTTATGAATACTATGTTGATGTAGTTTCTGTCACTCCTACTTTTGAAAAAAAAAGGAGAAAGTAAAAAAAAGAGAAAGAAAGAAGAAAAAAATGAGTTTGAATGAAAAGTATCATGGAGGAAATATAATTGATATGAAAAGTTGATAATTAATAGTTTATCCTCCTTAATTTGTATTGATTGGGTGTTTAAATACATTGCATATGAACCAGATGTTGCTTTAGATGGAGCATTTTTTGTGTTACACTAATTTGGCTTATGGTGTGAGGATTAAATTGAGTTATGAAACATAGTTATTGCATTCTTGATAGCTAACAGTACCCAATTTTGAATGAATGTTAACATGTGCGTTTGATATCTCATTAAGTGTTACTTTTACTTCACTATCTTGATCGATTTTATGTTACATTATCTAAATACATCCCACCTTATTCTTACCCACATTACAACCCTATAAAAGTCCTTTGATTCATGATTTTGTATGTGACTTTTAATGGTGGAGAAATGAAATGATATGCAAAGTTATGAACTGTTGTGATTATGAATGGTGTTTGAGTGTATCCATGGAAATATCTTGTTTAAATACTTTTTGCCCAAGTCTACCTCTATATTGCTCAGTTTCTAAGGGTGGCGAATGTTGATTTATTATAAGTATAAGCTTTGAATGTTGAGTTTTTGCTATAGGTTTTGAAAGTCATTCATCTTTACTTGTGATTATCTATTTTTGAGAAATATGGAAAATGAATAAAAGTTTTAATTTGTGATTTTGATTTTGACGATTTGCCTTCTCAGTCAAAAGCTAAATGTGGGAGAAGTTGATATGTGTTCAAATGTTGATTCATTTGATATACTACACATAGTGATTAATACCTTAGAAATGCTTAGGATACTCACTTTAGCTCATATTTTATCTTAGGTACATTTCAAAAGTGAACAAACTAAAGTGTCGTAAAAACGTGTCCATTGAAGCCATCTTCTCTACTTGCATACTCTAGTAATTCATAGAGCATGAAGAAAAGGAAAATTAAAGCAAGAAGAAGACAAGAAAATGAAAAGAATAGGAAGAAAATGTTGTCAACATGGTTCACTACCATCCAGAAAATTTCATTGCCATGCAACATGAGTAAATATTGTTACAAAGCAATTCATTCACGTTGGACTATGCAAGATATCCCATGCAACATTATTAACCCACGTGAGACAATACACACACACACCAGCTTCCATTCCACTTTTAATTAGCATTTAAGGTATAAACAAGACATGTTATGTGAGACAAAAGGGGGGACAGAAATGTGAACCAAAAGAGACAAAAGGAGGGCTGGATGCATCACAAGACAATTGTCCATTTTCCATTCAACATGTCTTTAAAATGGAACAACTGAAGGTGAGTGGAGGGCTGCTCTAATTGTGTGTCTACTAGAAAAAAAAAAGAGAGAAACATGAGTACATTGTGAGGCTTGCACTTGGAGAAGAATAAAAAGCAACTTAAGGACAGCAACAAAATATTTTTGTCCTCTTTGTTTTAAGATGACATTTGTCCATTTTCTCTTTAAAACCTAGCTACTTCATAGGTTTCGGGGGAGCTATGAAATAAGAGAAAGGTGGTGGAAGTGTCGGCTATGGGGGGCTGAAGTGGAGAAGAAAAGAAGGGACAAATAAAATAAGGTGAAGACAGAAAGAGAGGGTATCAGCTGGATCATCTTATCGTATTCGGTTAAACCATCTCGCCATTGATTTAACCTAGTTTTTATGATAAAAAGAGAGTGAAAAGGCTACTAGATTTTGAAGAATAAATGAGGGGTGTGGGGGGTGGATTGGTGAGAGCCAAAGCTCCCATCTTTTTTAGAGAGTGAAGAAAATGTGAGTGGAGGCTGCCTCATTTTAGTTTTAACATAGCTAGGAGGGCTGAAGAAGGAAAAAAAACATAGAATAACAGCAGAAATAGGAGAGAGAGCTTTAAACATAAGTGAACAGTTACAATGGAACATAAATGTTTATTTGTCACATTAGTGAATAGTGAGAAGAGAAGAGAGCGGAGAGAGAGCTTGGAGGCAGCAGAAGAGAACTACTAGGGGCTTCAGTTGGGGGTAATTTTCATAGGGCTGAAGCATTTTCCTGGGAGACCCATAGAAGGCTAAGTTCCCAACACCGGTTCAGGGGAAACATTGACACCGACGACTTGAGTTAAGCATTTTCTAATGTTTTGTTATTTCTTTCTCTTATTAGAAATTGATTATGTTATCTTGTATGGACTGATTGGGTATTCAAATGATGATGACTTTAATGCTTTATTGAATCATTTTTTATGAAAACCCATTGTTAGAATCATTGCAATACATAATCATTATATTCCCAGTTCATGTGTAGCAACTAATGGTTCCAAATCATTAGAGATAACATAACATAGGTTAAATAATCTGAGCTTGTGTGATTATTACCTAGATTGGTTTGTTTTCTGATTTATAAAGCAGTTGTGTGCATAAACCTAGAGAGTTTATTTTAAGCTTCCCGATAGCTAGGATTAATTAAAAACTGCTTCGTAATTAACTAGGATATAAGGAAAAATGAGGATTAACAGAGCTTGTTGTTAATCTACGCTCGATAATTGCTAAGAGAGATAAAAGAACAACAAATCAATGAATTATGCTTAATTAGGGTGTAGGCTGAAACTGATTATGCTTAATTAGGGTGTAGGCCAAATTTTATCATTTTTCATATGTTTTCTTTAATTTTCTTTCATTAGGTTTATTTTATTTTATTTTCTTATTAAATCCAAAACCCCCTATTACCTAAACATCAATTAATTTCATTTCATAAGCTAATTGAACACTCCCTATGGGATCTACCTAGACTTACCACTACTATAATAGTAGTCTAGTTATTTTATTTTAACTAGCGTTATGACGTACCTGTCAGTGCATAATCTTGAGTTTAAAGCTCTTTTTCACGTTTGTCACTTCGGTTACAACTCCTTTATCTGATCATGCATATCAATGTTATGGAATGCATCAATTCAAATAACATGTTATCAATACTTTTCATTCAATGTGCTTATGCCATTTATCACATTCTTCAGACCTGATTTTAGCATTCAACATTTGGTTAAGTATACATTCCATATTTCACATACAATTTGAAAACACTTCCATATATAGTCCCCAATATCCTCAAATCAATAATGCCCAGAATCATAGCAATCATATAAGTAACAGTTTAATAACTGAAAGTTAACTAAAAATAATTCAATCATAGTGAGAAACATCTAGGTTAACTTACAGTATGCTCCAGATAAGATATTTCCTTGACAATCAACTTATGTATCTATCTTCATGTAATACACACATATTTCACACATCATTAAGTTGTCAATCATATGATTATTCAGTCACTCACATGTGTGTGTGTGTGTGTGTATATATATATATATATATATATATATATATATATATCATATTTCAATACATGCTCAATTGACCTTCCAAGTATGTATTAGTATACAAAGATCTTGACTGTACTTATATGCTTTCAAATCATTCAAGCTTTTTAGCTTGTATATTACCATTTTACAATCAGGTTTATACCTTAGGTAAGCTTGATTTATTCATTAATCATATACATTCATATAATTATCCAATTTTCACTCACAATTACTTCATGTTCTCCTATGTTCATTCATTTATATCTAATACACATTACTCATATCCTTTGAATCATATTTGCATTCTTAAGAACATTTTAATTTTTTTAACAACTTATAATTTCCAGATTTCGTTACATTAATATCAAGGCAATCCATTTTTTAAGTTATGACATCAATTAACAACCTAAACTTATCAAACCCTTAACCAATGAATCAAACATCAATTTAGGTTCATTTTAAGCCTCAGTCAAGTCCAAATACACCAACGTAAAGTGACTTATCCTTATGTGGCTCGACAATTACACAAAACAGAAGTTTTTAATTTCAAAGCATTGTCGCGATCATAGTAAGGAGTTAAAGCAACTATCCACAACCGTGGGTTGAGTGAATCAAATGTGCAATATCCATTTTCCTTCAATTTTTCCAGATTCTAGCAGATTCTAACACCTTCATACCAAATTCAAAATAACTTCATAATATTTCATTAATTATTCTCAATTGCACCTTAATTATATGTCAATTCTTCATCAATATATGTAGCACCCTGCTCCCGCAAGGCCTAACTCGACATTGTGGGTGATATCCAAGTCTGTGCAAGCAAGGGTGGGGTGCTAAAGCACTCAATCATTCAGAAATCGATATGAATTTTTTTTTGAATCACAAACACAATATGCTGAAAATCGTAACCAATGTAGGCCCACTTTCCTTCATAAACATTTCCAATCAACATGATACAATCAACAAGATTATCAATAGACATTTGGGCCCTTTCACAATTACAACAGACTTTAGTCATATTGCCTTTACATTACAACAGAAATCATTTGTACAATAGTTTCAGAATATACAATTTTAAACAAAACAGGAAAAACGCAAATGCAGACACGACCTGATCCTTATCTCTATCCTTCACTTATGCTACAACAGGTATACTGTCATTTGCCTCACGTGGTATTCTTCTGAGCTCTGAAAAATACTTGCAAATTTTGGGTGAATTTTTTGAACTCAATGAGTGACCATCATCGATGGCTCACCCAGTCACATAACACATAAATCACATTCACATCATTTCACATTTCACATTCAACATAATTTAATCATTCATATTATGTAAATGCAGTGCGCATGAGACTCACTTTCTATTTATTACTTTGTTGTGATTAAGTGCCTAAACTGTCCCATTTAGGGCTCATTGATAACTGTCCCATATAGGGCTCATTGATAACTGTCCCATATAGGACTCATTGATAACTGTCTCATATAGGGCTCATTAATAACTGTCCCATATAGGGCTCATTAATGAATCATTTGTTGAGCTTTAAGCTCTGATCGGTGGCTACTCTGGTCACAACCGCCATTATATTTCATGCATTCATGAAATGGAATGCATCAGTCATATATGATTAATCAGTTACTTTATTTCACTTTACACATTCACCTTCACATGTCATCGGACCTTGGTCCGACATTCAACATTTAGTTGAGAATTCACAATCATTCCTATGCAAATGCACATTTAGAACACATTTAATTAACAATCACCTTAAGTACACATAGTTTATTTAATATGCAAATCAAACATCACAATTATCAGACCTTCTATCCAGAAACCAACATAAGCAATCACATCTACATGATCATTCAATAGTCATATAATACAAAATTTCAAATAACAAACAATAAAGTGAGACCATCTCAATCTACTCACAGTACGCTCCAAAATATCATTTGCTTCCAAATTCTGGGAACGCCTGAATGCAGACACTTGATCTTCATTCTTCACTAAATGAAGGGATCCTTAGCTAAAAGGTAAGCTCTTCTCTTCCTCCACTTGTTTCCTTTCTTGAACAATATCAAAATTTCTTTTGAGGACTAAGAAAAGTCAAACCCTAGCTTGTTTTCTCTTCTTTCTCCCCTTCTCTTCTTTTCTTCATATTTCTCTCTCTTTTCCATGACACTTCTTATTTTTCTCTTCAATTTTCTTTCTTCTTTCTTCTTAAAATGCAAGACAACACTTTTTCTTCCAATTATGCCCTTAATGATTGAGAAATGTCGTATTTGTCCTTCCATTTATGCCTTATGTCTTTTATACTTAAGTATCTTGCCAAAAACACCCTTGAACATTCTGACATAACAATTTATTCTTAAAAAAATCTTTGCTATTGTCTTAAATTTCTAAGGACACCAAAATCCATCAATTCGGTTTAGAAATCTGAAAGTTAGGGCCTAAATATTTCAGACTGTTGTTA